>VDFB02270651.1:611062709-611369831 GCA_007258455.2 Sequoia sempervirens | reverse complement strand
ACCCAAAAATTAGAAACCCACCCATAAATAGAGCTCCTCATTAGTTTGGAGCCAAAACAACATTCAAATTTGAGTTTAGGAGGTTTGGCACCGAAAATTTACAACATGAAGTTCAAATTTCAAGAGAGCATTTACAATTGTATCTTCTAGAAAGTGCGCCAACTTCCCGGGGCCATAACTTTTGATCCGGGACTCCGATTTGCGAACCGTTTGAACCGTTGGAAAGGTCATGAAGTCAACAACGCACTTGAAATTCTCTACGCCAATTTTGGAAAATTTTGGGGCCGATCCGGGAACTCTAAGTGCCTCAAATCTAACTCGAAAGATTTTTAGGTACAAATATGGGAAACTAAAACTGCAATATCTTTCCACCCAGGAATAGAAAATAAAAACCATAAATTGGGAATTTCATTAGGACGAAAAGGGTATCCAAAAATGTAAAAATATTTAAAAACTGAGAAACTTGAAATTGAATTATTTTTGGGTGATGCAAAATTGCCCTTACACCACTGGATGCTCTTGCATCAAGAATGTAGGCCTAGTTGTTGCTATCATTGCATAGCTTATTGATTTTACAAAGCAAGAAATTGCTCTCTATAGTGAAATCTATCTTCTCAACCTTAATGATTGTTGCTTTCAAGCATTCTTTATTATTGCATGTCTCATTTTTGCATGACAATGTGAAGAGGAATTGCGTAAGGTGAACACTTCTATTATTACATCTTTAATACTTGTTTTTGCCTCATGATTGAATTGCAAGGTATACAGTTCTTATGCAAACATGACCTTTGTTGCTACCTCATCAAATGCAAATGCCCATATTATATCTGCATGATCCTCCAATTTGACCTAGAGTATGTACCTATAATTGCAATTTGCAAATGTGGCCGCACACTTTGAGCAATACCATTTTTCATCTTCATTTTGAATAACTCTTTTCTTACATTGTTTTCCATCTGATTGAAGAGGACAAGCTGGCTAACAGGAGTTATATTTGATGAATTGTATTGTTGCCTTTACAATCAATTGGAGGGGTTGTATTATTTGTGCAAATTATTCTTAAATGTTGTTAATTGTCATTCTTGTAATAAGAACAAGCATATCAACAAACTTTGTGGAGGACAATACAATATTAGTCCCATTCTGTGCAAACTAAGTTTTTAGTTGTTTTGTTTCTTCTATAGCAAGGTCTATAGAGAGGTGTATAGTGACTAATGTGCTTATCACCTTTCTATTATAGTCACAAACACGCCCATTTCTAATAGGAAGAATACTGATTGTTGCGGAACCAAGTTTGGGGTTGTGCACTTTCTTTTCTCGAAAGTTGTTGTTCCATAAAGTTACGCCTATAGTTGATGCAGTTATTACCTCCAATATCGCGGATGCTTGCTTCTCAAAACCTGCTATCCCATCCTCCTCTATTGGAAAGCTTGGATCTACACAGTCGACACCCAATAACATCAACAAGTGACTATTTATTTTATTTCATAATTTCAGTTGATAGGTGTGAAAGAGAATTGGTGTTTTGGAATAGTGAGGTCATCTTCACAGAGAGACACATTTGATTCAACCATTAAGGTGATTTCTATTCCACTATTTAGCTTGTTGTAAAGTTTATTAGTAGATTTAATGGTTCCACCAGATAATGAATATATAGATCCAATATTAATGTTTGCAAAATGAATATCTACAGCTTCATTGAAATAAGTGACACATTTTTTTGTGTGTTCACTATCTATAATATCAAAGTTGAAATCCTATTCACTACTCCTGTGTGTTGTGCTTTTCTCTTCATAGGTCATTACATGGCCTATGATAGTTCATCTTTTGAAATGGGTTCAAACTTTTGATAGGAGTGATGCTAAAAGATTCGTCCTACCTATATTGAGATGGATTTACGCCAAACAATATTCTTTTAGAATTTTGGTTTGTGGATGATATAGGTGAATTAGATGAAGCTGTAGCATGTTTTTTCTAGATGCTCTTCTTGTTCTAGAAATAGGAAGACATGCTCACCAATGATTTTATAATCAATATATGCAAGCTCTAGTTGTGAAATTACAATCCACCTATGTAATTGTAAGTAAAAAAATTATTAGTATTATATTGTAGAAGTTGAAAAGTTAATAAAATATAAAAGAAGTGTTGAAGTTTCATACTGACCTTAAACTACAAATGATGGGACAATTATATTCTATTAGTTGTATTATAGATCCCTCGTGAATTAGGTTATAAGTTGTATAGTAATTGTACTTTTGTGGCAATGATGCTCTTTTTGATGGAGTGCATAAATAAAGAGCATCATTGCTACAAAAGTACAATCACTGTATAACTTCTAAGCGAATTCACAAGGGATCTATAATACAACTAACAGAATATAATTGTCCCACCATTTGTAGTTTAAGGTTAGTACACAACTTTAACACTTTTTTTTATAACTTATTATTAACTTTCCAACTTTTACAATATAATACTAATAATTTTTTTACTTACATTTACATAGGTGGATTGTAATTTCTCAATTAGAGCTTGCATGTACCGATTATAACATCATTGGTGAGTCTGTCTTTCTATTTCTAGAACAAGAGGAGCATCTAGAAAAACATGCTACAACTTCATCTGATTCACCTATATCACCCACAAACCCAAATTCTAAAAGAATAGTGTTTGGTGTAAATCCATTTCAATATAGGCAGGATGTATCTGTTAGCATCACTCCTATCAAAAGTTTGAACCCATTTCAAACAAGGTGGACTATCAAAGGCCGTGTAACTATGAAGAAAAAAATTCACAAGTACAACACAAAAAAGGGCAGTGGACAAGTTTTTAGCTTTGATATTATAGATAGTGAACATATTGAAACACATGTCACTTGCTTCGATGAAGTTGTAGATATTCATTATGCAACTATTAATATTGGAGCTATATATACATTATCTAGTACAACTATTAAAATCGCTAATAAGCTTTACAACAAGCTAAATAGTAGAATGAAAATCTCCTTATTGGTTGAATCAAAGGTTTCTCTCTATGAAGATGATCTCTCATTCCAAATCATCAATTCTCTTTCACACCTATCAATGAAATTGTGAGTAAGAGTAATAATTCACTTGTTGATGTTATTGGAATTGTCATTTGCGTAGATCCAAGCTCTACAATAAGGAGGGATGGGACAAAGGTTTTGAGGCGGAGCATCATGATATTAGATATGTCTGCATCAACTACAAATGTAACTTTGTGGGGACCAACAACTTAGAAAGAGGGTGCACAACTTCAAAAGATATACCACTTACAACAATCAATTGTTCTTGCTATTAGAAATGGATATTTTTGTGACTATAATGGAAAGGTGATAAGCACACTAGTCACTACACACCTTTATATAAACCTTTCTATAGAAGAAACAAAACAACTGAAAACTTGGTTTGCATAGAATGAGACTAATATTGTATCATCCTCCACAAAGTTTGTTGATATGCTTGTTCTTATTACAAGAATGACAATTAACAACATTTGAGAACAATTTGCACAAATAATACAACCCCTCCAATTGATTGTAAAGGCAACAATACAATTCATCAAATTTAACTTCTTCTATTATCCAACTTGTCCTCTTCAATCAAATGGAAAACAATGTAAGAAAAGAGTTATTCAAAATGAAAATGAAAAATGGTATTTCTCAAAGTGTGTGGCCACATTTACAAATTACAATTATAGGTACACACTCTAGGTCAAATTGGAGGATCATACTGTGATAGGTTGAATTTGGGTGGTAGAAAATGAGCAGCAAACAAAGTGATGCAAAATAACACTAAAACAACCTACACCTCAAGATTAGCCTAGTTGGAATCAACACAAAAATAGAAACAACAAATGGAACCTTTTACCTTATGTCGAATCGATCCTTTGGTTGGCCCTTCGATCTTTGGTGTTGTATGCTCTTTGGATGGCAAGATGCAAGCTAGATGATGATAAGATAATTGATGCAAGTGGGTGCAAGCATGAAAATGGCTAAATATGGATTTTAGAAAAAATTTGCAAGAGTTTGGCTACAATGCATGATCTCCCCCCAAATGAGAGAAAAGAGGGGGGATTTATAGAGATTTTGGAAATATCTAGGGAAATGGATGGTCAAGATTGAGCCACCAAGATCAAGATGTAGGGCTAAGGTGAGTTAAAAACTCACAAGCCCTCACATCTTGACATGTGGCATGTGATATGGTTTAAAAGGGATGATGTGTACATGAGGTGGAAGGATAGTACATGACATGGAGAGGGTACATAATACCTTGGGATTGAGACAAAATCTCCTCATAAAGGAGGTGCTTGTACCCATGTGGGTGAGAGGACATGTGGGGAATTAAAAATTCCTCAAATATTCTCATGGGGATGAGAGAAGGAATTTAAAATTCCTTTAAATGCATTGGGGGATTAAATGTGAATTAAAAATTCACATGGGGAATGGAGATGCCTTGTTCAAAAAGAGAAAGCTTTTAATGAAGTTGACTAAAGACACATTCCATAAATGATATGGGGATTAGGGATGACCTAATTGAGTGATTAAGGTTGTGCAAGTACTTGATTAGCCTAATTAAGGGCTCATTAGAGGCAAGTGGGAAATTATGGAGGATGGGACCCTAATGATGATTAGGAGTGCACACATCTTAATCATAAATTAATTATGACTAAGAAAGAGGGTTAGACTGCTAAGAGGGATTAGAGGCCAACTTGCAAAAGTTGGAGGATGTCACAATGAGAGAGAAAATAGAGAATTTAAAAATAAATTTAAAATTCTCAAAAGATAACATGACCAAATTAAATAAAGTGGTACATTTATTTAATTTAGAGAGGAAATAGGGGAAAAGTATTCATTGAATTAAATACCTTAGAAAACCTTATGCAAGACACATAATATTAATTAAGTGAACGATTTAATTAATATCCGCAAAGAGGATAATTTCGACATAGCAAAGGGATGATTAAGAGTATGACTTTGACCATATTGAAGTGGTCAAATTTGGATGTCTACACATACAAATATAATATGGGCATTTATATTTGATGAGGTAGCAACAAAAGTCATGTCTACATAAGAACTATATACCCTACAATTCAATCATGAGGTAGAAACAAGTATTGAAGATGTAATAATAAGTGTTCTCCTTATCCAATTCCTCTTCACATTGTCATGCAAAAATGAGACATACAATAATGAAGAATGCTTGAAAACAACAATCATTAAGGTTGAGAAGATAGATCTCACTATAGAGAGCAATTTCTTGCTTTGTAAAATCAATGAGCTATGTAATGATAGCAACAACTAGGCCTACATTCCTTATTTCCCATGAAACAATGTATATATTTTACCTGTATATATTCTCCTTTGTAAATGTAATATCAAAATTCTACATTTGGAACACCGCATAGGAACTGCTATGTGCCCAATCAACACAAGATGCCCCAAATCTCTATTATCAATAATTTGAAGGGTTTTTAAGACCTATGTTCATCCATGAATATCCACATTGTTGTTATTTAAGTGCCAACAAATTTACAAATTATAATTTTTAAATTTAAATATCTAATTATTGATTGTAAATGCCATTACTTCCACTTTATAATAATTGATTGTCTTTCTATCTTGAACTTGTTCATGTTTATTAATTATATTGTCTTTATATGAACCCTCTGTAAACATATCTTATACAACTGTATATAATCTGCAACGTTTTAATTTAAAATAGTTCAAAAAGTCATGAAAAGGATAATAAACAATAGTCAAAATTAAATGTAAATTTTGCTCTTAGTAGTCTCTTTGGGCACTTTTATACGACTGGGTATTGGTCTATGCGTCTTGAAATGATTTTTGGCTGCGAAGGTGTCACAACTGTTGAATGAAAGCATCCGAACCAAATCTATATCTAGGGGTAGACATTCTTTTGATTGTCATTTCCTGCAGATCAAAGTGTACAGATGGCTATGACTTTGACATTCTTTTGATGAAATAGATTTGTATATTACTTAAAAGGAAAATAAATACAACTTATCCTCAAAAATGGTGGACAGATGGCTCTTGCAATTGCAAAACAGACTATGGAAATTGCAATTGCCTACTACCTATATTATGTAGCAAATTGTCATATTCAATGAGTGTACAAATGATTAGATACAATCTACCCCTTGTTCTATTTAATAAGACATTGGCTATGGACGTAGTCTGGCCCTTGCTCCATTATGGAAAACCTTTACGAACATAAGGAGATATAATTTGAAATCTTTTTCTAAAATAGTTATAATTTAGGATTTGAAACTTTAGCTTAGATGGAAGGAGAAAGACTCGGATTATGAGGCTATTTTTTAACAACAAATTTTCCACACAGCTGCAAACCTTCTTAAAAAAATAAACCTAACTCACGTATTGGTGTAAGAGTAGGGAATAATGTGGGCAAGAAAATACTTGTGGCTACTCTGTGAAACTTGTAGTTCACAGTAAAGGAAAAGTCAACCTGAAAATATTGGGCATTTACGGCTACTAGATTTATCCAGCCTATTAAACAAAAATGTTGATCATGAGTTTAAGTTTCTTTCCAAGAAAGGGACGGGGAATGTTTCAACTGACTGAAATTTGTGTTTCTTGGCATGAGGTAATTTTCCATAGGACCTTTCTGACCAAACATAGCTTTTGAAAACATTGAAGGCTTAACACAACTAAAAAACTTATTAGCAAATAGTTGAACCATCTACCATTAGTTGTTATCATAGAACCATGGTAGATCGAGATCCAATTAAACTAGGGAGATAGAGGCAAAAGAAATACAAAAATATAGTTCTTTCAATACAACATGTTTCATTTACATTTTATTCATCTTAGCTGCATTTCTTCATTATATACAATTGTAATTGCATTCCATTTCTCTCATTTCATATGTAGATGTACAAAGAAATACAAATGTTTTGTATTAGTCCATGTCTTTTGCTCTTGACTATTAGTAATCATGCCTACTATTTTGAATTACAGATGATGGACACTAGCAACAAAAAAATCCAAACTAAACCCCATCATAAAAGAATACAAAGTCGTAAAAGAAGTCGAGAGTACTATTCTCGTCATAAAGAGGAAATTAGTGCTCGCCATCACTTGCAAAACATAGTGAAACAAAGACCAAATAAAAAAAATACTACACCATCATCAAATGATAATAGCAAGTTCATGACCACATCAAACAATTTCAACACAAAATAGATGCACTATCAAACTTACAAACATGCACTATATGTAAGGAATGCTACCCTGGCATGCTTATTCATTCATCAAACAATAATTGTATTTGTAAACATTGTTTCAATGAGAAAGACATTCATTGATTTTCATCACTTAATAATATGGACCTAGGAGAACAACCTCCTATGTTGCAAAAGCTCACTCAAGTAGAAGAGATGCGCATAGGATGAGTAAACCCAATATTATAGGCAATCCACGCTCGTGGGGGGCATTATAAATACAATGGTCACACGATTAGCTTCACATAGGACATAAAATGTATTACAAAAGTACTTCCACATAGAATTAGAGACCTAGATTTCCTAATATTTTGAAGATTGCATAATGAGGAAATTATTACGACTGTTATGTAAGTAGGAGTCGTATTAGAGATGTGTTGCAATGCAAGGTCAAATATGACCCATACTATAGCAATGTTGAAATAAATGCATCCTACCTAGAACAACTCCTTGAAACAAGTACAAACATTTTAGACATGCTTCACACCATAGAATTTGTTGAAGAAATAGTGGTCCCAAACAATGAATCTGACACTAACGATCAACAGCTCAAGATGCATCAACATACACATCATCGTTTATGGTAAGGCTACCAAGTAGATGTTGTGAGCTAGAAATCATTAAATAAACATTACAAATTGAACACCCAACAAATAACACCATTGATTGGCCTAAAATAAGCTCTTCTCCAATAAATGAATACAATATTGAAGGTCTCTTTGATATAGTATTTCCCCCAGTCTTTCTAGATGGCAATGCACTACAAATGCAAGCACGAATTAGGGGAGTAGAAATGCATGAATATGCATTACATCTAATGAGATTTCGTGACCAAATATTTGGAAGGCATCCAAGGTTTCAATATTTTATTTCCAACCTTATGATGCGTCACCATAGTCAAGGACTTGCAACGGTTTTCCTTAAAAAAAAAGCAAAAGAAAACATACCAGCCACTATTGAAAACCTTCGTACACACCTGAAATATCTTCTTGATGAATAGTTAGCTGAGCAACTTATACATTTCAGATCTACCATTAGAGGGAAAAGACCATATTGGAACAAGTGTCATGTTGAGCTATCAAATATGATCAACCAGATAGGGTCATCCACTTATTCTTCACATTAAGTGCAACGGATACAAAATGGCCAGATTTACAACAACTACTCTCAAATGACATAAGATTTACAATATAATCAAATAAAATTTGCATAGATAACATAATCAATAACCCCCATACCACATCCCTATATCTACATTAATGATTCACAATATTTCGTGAGGTCATTGAGAAGCTCCTCCATATAGAAGAATATTGGTATAGGTACAAATGGCAACATCAAGGGACCACACATGTTCATGGATTCCTTTGGCTCAAAAATGCTCCAGACATGGAAAAACTTGATTGGAAAGATAGCTTGCAAGTGGAAAGAGCAAGAAAATTCTTTGACACATATGTCACTGCTTGGAACCCTCGTACTATATCTCATAGCGAAAAACACAACACATTGATCTCCACTTGGTGATCCATGTTTGTTAAACACAACTAAGATCTTTAGTACAAATCACTCTAATGACTATGAGGAGTTAGTTAATCATGTCCAAAGGCACACAAAATGCATAAAGGGAACATGCCTATGTAAGGAGGGGAAAAAAATAAAATGTTGATACAAAGCTCCATGGAAAGAACAAATTATCTCTACATTATCATATGAGAATGTTGGTCAAAAAAAAAAAACAACAAGAAATGAAGATAGATTAAACATACATAACCCAAAAATGATTTCAATATGGAGAGCTAATATAGAATGCCAACCTTTCATCTCGTGAACACTTGTTCTCATATACATTGCCAAGTATGCATCAAAAGCAAAGAAAAAAATATAGAGTTGTGTTAATATGCTTACAAGAATAGCTACAAATCAAAATTTTGAAGATGAAACTTTAATAGCGTATTGAAAATTCATGATAGAACTTGTGGTTGAACTTGATATTGGAGCACAAGAAACATGCCATATGCTCCAAAACTTGCCCCTTGTCATCTGTAATTGACCATTTATGAATTTTGGTTGAAAAGTATTCCACTGCTTCACAAGAACAACAAATGACAACGAACTCCAATCTAGCTACTTACATTCCTACATGCAACGCCCTCTACAACTAGAAACAATAACATTACTTGAATTTGCAAGATCCTTCTATTCTTCATGTCACAAAGGATGTAAATGGAAAGAGAGGAAACAAAAAATAATCGTCAATGTTTTCCCAAAGTTCTATACTATTCCAAAGTAGGATTCGAAATAATAAGAAACATTCTGTTAGAGTGAGTTACTCTTATACAAGAATTTTCGTGACATACAAATTGACATAGGGCTTACTAAAGATGCAATAATAAAAAATTGGAACCAAATGAATACAAACACATGATGTATGGCACGTTGATTGCACAATTGACATGGAAGCAAATAGTGAAGAGGAAGAAGATAATGGTAATGAGGTAAACACAACAAATACATTAAAATTGAATGAATGAGAATTGTTGTCACAAATGGGACTTACTAATAATGTCAATCTAGATGAACTCCAAATACTTCGTAGGCGTGATTTTGATAACAATAATGAATGAGATCAACATAGTGTAGACCCAGATTTACATGCCATTGCAATTCACTTCATAAACATGAATAACTTGTGCAACCAAAATGAAAACATAGCCATTAGCTTCAATGTCCCAAATTATACATTATCACCAAAACAAATAGTAGCACTAACAATAATTACAAACCACCACAAAGATCTTTCCTTAAACAAACCCTTGCATATGATCATTCAAGGAACTGCAGGAACTAAAAAATCAAAAATCATATCTTATTGCTTGCATAAGAAGTGCATTTCAAAGTAAGCTAGGTACCACAACAAAAGAGCCAACTGCTTGCTTTAGCTCCCACATGAATTGTTGCATTTAACATACGTGCGTCAACTATACATTCAATGCTTAGGATTCCAATAAAAGAAATGAAACCATTGCAAGGAAAAAAACTGACACCATTTCAAAAAGAAATGAAACACATAAGGTACATCCTCATAGATGAAATGAGTTTCATAGGCCCAAAGCTACTATTAAAGATAGATAGTAGACTACGTGAAGCATTTCCCCGAACACATCATCTCTACTTCGGTGGTGTATCTATAATTATAATAGGTGACCTAGCACAACTACCACCTGTCATGGACAAATTCATCTGCATGTCACACTCCAATGCCAAATTGCTATGGGAACAATTTACTATAGTTTTTACATTCCAATCAATGTTTTGTCAACAAGGTGATGATCCAACTCAAACACACTTTTGTGAAACATTGGAAAACTTATGCAATGCAAAACAAACACACCAAGATTGGGAGATGTTAATGACTCACACAAACAAACTACTTACAACTATTGAAAAACAAGAATTTGACAACTCAATTCACCTTTTTGCATCAAATGACTTAGTGAGACTACACAACAAAAGAATGCTAAAACAACTAAACCTTCCAATTGAAATAAACACAAATAACGCTCAAGATGACTAGCTTGAAAAACAATTCCTATTATGCAAAGGCCAACAAACCATGTTAACAACAAACTTATGGAATCAAATAGGACTTGTAAATGGATCCCTTGGGGAGGTTGTTGATATTGTTTACAATCTAGGCTCTAAACCACTAGATGTCCCAATGTAAGTTGTAGTAAGAATCAATAACTATAGTGGGCCACCATGGAACCAAAATGATCCAAAGGCTATACCTATAATACCTATATCACTAGGTAATAATAGGAAAATACCATTAACAATGGCATGGGCAATTACTCTACATAAATCCCAAGGCCTGACCCTACAAAGAGCAATGATTGATATTGGTGAAATAGAAAGACAAGGACTAACATTTATAGCTATATAAAGAGTAAAATCATTAAATGGACTTCATATTCAACCAACATTCTCTTTTGAGGAGTACTCTTGAGTGCAAAACAAACTATACACAATTATCATAAAAAAAGAGGACTACTTACAATTACTCTCACTATGAAAAAATGAGCTATACACTTGCCAATCCAATCTCTTTCACATTAACTTTCAAATTAGTTTTACACTATGCAATTGGCATTATATGTCTTTACACAATATTTTCCCCTTCACTAACTCATTCAAACCTTTTTGGTATGTAGGTGGATGCTAAGCAAAATAAAACTTATTTTCTAAACAACATTTCTAGAATCTCAGTCCAATACAAGTATATGACATGTTCTATGCTTTATTGCTTATTTGTTCAAACTATATGAGTTGTTGGGTTTTTTGTACAATTTGCTTTGTTATTGGATTGCTCTTCCATTCTATTTGGCAATTGGGACTGCTTTACTTTTTCCCTTCTATATATAAAAGAAACTAGCTAAGATTCCTTCACAAATCACAACCTAGGAAAATGAAATATTATATGCAAAACAACAATTTGTGACTGGAAATTTCCAAGAGCCATTAGATAGTTATATCCAAATGAACTATATGGCTCTTGGTTTTGGTTTCCATATGGTTATTCTCTACTTTCCTATGTGGAACAAGATTGCAAGGTGAATTTGGCTTTGTTTTGCAATTAAATGTTTAGTGTTTTGTAGGAATATGGCCTTCTAAGTTGCTCCCAAGTATAACTGAGATGACAAAAACCTATATTCGAATATTTGTTAAAAAATACAATTCACAATGACTTAAACAGGAAAAAAATAAGTAACTTAACATTTTCATTTTGGGAACCAAACAAGAAAAATTGGAGAAATGCCACAAAAAAAAGTTTGAAAATTGAAATACAACAATATTGAACTACAAAATTTTGAGCTTGAAGAGTAATACAACACCTCTCTGCAAGACTTGTTTTGAGGTCTAAAATGTAATAAGTGTAAATGGATAACATCAACTATAAATTTAATTACTTTGTTTCTACAATATGTTCATACAAAAGATGCATTGATATATGAACCGATTCTATTCTCAAAAAATGTATAAAACTATTAATTACTACTTATACATTCAATTATAGACCTCCTCTCAAACATAAATTATAAAAAAATATAATTGGCGTAACCATTACACCTCTTCTGGTGCAAGTGCTAGTTAATCTTTTGGCTACCTATAATATTCACAATATTAATATTTATTTTTCTAGATCATTAGGTAGAGGAACATGATACATCCCCATCCATGGACCCACATCTTTGGTGATTGTATCAATAATATATATGATATAGAAACACCCTTATTCTCTTACTCTCATACCCTTCTTTGAAATGACATCCCCTTCCCTCTATCCCCAAATCTATCCAATAGACTATAACATGTGTTGGGTTGATAGAGATATAAAATATATGAAAAATAATTTGCTTCCCACAAATAGTATTCAAATGACAATTGTAGATTAACGTGTACATCTATTGGAGTTACTGCACATACATGTAGTGCTACAGAAAAATGTTAAATGACATCTTAAAATTCCTGTGTAATAAAGAAACTTATAGCAAATTTATTGGCCACAATATTGAATTTCTAAATGAAGATTAAAAACAAATTTTAAAAACAATACTATTCAATAAACCCAGTGATTGAATGATAGTGACATTATTGTGATAATTTCTATCCTCCGTATTTTTTGTGTCATTTTCTGACTTTTTCAATAAGTGCTTCTGATTTTTTTTTATATATAACTTTTTTTTGGGGCTCACTTTTGTACTTAAGAGGCAAAAATATACTCAACAAAGGCAGATTAAAAAAAATAGTTTAGTGTCGGGCATGTTTTAATTTTTCCAAAAAAGTTATTTTTATTGAATTTTTTTAATTTTTTTTTTCTAATATATATATTGAGATTAACTTGGAACATCATTGGGCCTATAGTTGTTTCTTGGAGGAATAGGTCCCATTCTTGGATATATTGTTACAAGTGTGCATTTCCTACAAGTTATGGGTCATTTGATTTTGGTAAGGTGATTTTGAACTTTGGTTTGTCATTTATGAATGCATTTTTAACTAAGTTACCAGTTCGTACGAGTGCAAATATGGATATGGGTACGGGCATACAACAATTTTTTTTCCTTTGGTACAGGGACATGAATATATATATATATGTATGTATGTATGCATGTATGCATGCATGCATGCATGCATGTATACATACACATATAACATATATACATACATAATACATACACAAATACATACATATGCATATATACAGATGCATATACATACATAAATACATACATATTGTAATGTCTCTCGTGTTATTGAACTCCCATGATACCTTTATGTGCATGTGGTTGTTGTTGTTCAAATATTGCTTATGTTTGATGTATACTCGTGATTATGTTGGTGATTGTTTCATCTATTTGACTTATATGTTTTGCTTGGATGCACATGATACTGTGTTATGATGTTAATGATATAATGATTCATGATATTTATGATGATGTGGTTTAGGGATTTGACAAGAAAGTATTCCCATCTATGTCTATCGTCTCGTCGTCGGTTGACGATGTTGTACATCAGTTCCCATTCTGTTTGGTATCGTCTTGCCTTACGCTGTTCATTTTAAATGGCAATTTTAATGTGTTAATTGTTTGATTTAGATGTGTATCATTATTGTTAATTAGTTAAATTAATACAACAATGGTTAGTATTATGGTTGATATTAAACATTAAATTTAATTATTAATGTGTGTTGTGAAGATTTAATTAATTATTAGATTAGTTTGGAAATTTTAAATTGTGTTTGTAAAATTAAAAGAATGTTACTTTAATTGTTAGTATTTAATTTTATTAATTATAAATAGAATAATATTTTAATTTTAGCTATGGAAATTCCCAATTAGCTATCAAATAATATTGTTAGTTAATTAAATAATATTATTTATTTAATTAAATATTATTATCTAATTAATTATTGTTAAGGATTAAGTCAAAAATAAATAAATATATATATATATATTTAAGATGTAATATTTTATTACATCCCTCTAAATAATTTAAATTTAAATTTAAAATTTATATATCCATCATTTAAAAATACAAATTTGCATTTATTTTGCGTTTTAATATAATTATATAGTTAAAAGTTTTAACCACCCGAGATTTCTATTAAGTTAAGTATGAATTATCACGAATCAACTCAGTTTGGGTAAAATCGAGGAAAGCATGATAAATTAAAATATTGAAATTAATTTGTAAACCTTTCACCGCAGTCAAGAATAGTGGGGGTAGATTTATTGATTTGTTAAATTTCTCCAAGTGTTAAGCAGAGTAAATTTAGAGTGTTGGGTGTAATTTGGTAAAATGGAAATCTTGCCACCTGTAAACCATTCTTTTAGCAAGAAACCTTGGATTGTTACGGGAATTTATTTTGGGGGTGACTGGGGAAAAAGGGAAGAGGAGAATTAGGGGGAGAAAAAAACTTTTGGTGAGAGGATATCAGAAGAAAAAAATAAATAAAAAAATAAAAGAGAGAGGAAGTTGCAAGGGGGAATCACAACATCTCAAGCTGCAAATTCTTCAGGTTGGTTCCTCTAATTTTTGTTTGATTTGCAAAGTCAAAACAAATTGGGTTTGCATGTATTCTATTTATATATATATATATGCTTCATGTGTTAACTTCATTTGAATCCCTTCATTATTCTTCATTAGCTATTGTGTAGTATTTTAGCCTAGATTTATGATAGAAAATTAAATAGCCTCTCTGAAATCTTATCAGCTTGTCTCAGCTGCAGCACTTAAACAAAAGGGAGTATTAAAGTCTAAATAACCTTCTTGAATTTTTATTGACAATCTATCACAGATGGTCAATGTAATCACAAGGAAACTCCAGAAGGGTGAGGGTAATTTCTATTGTTATGCTTCATGTGCCATTTTAAATTTTAAACCCCTTTCTTGATTATTCAATGGCTGCTAAATTGTTATTGCTTTCACCAGTGGCCTTGGGATATTCCTTCTAATTGTTGCATACATACTTAATTCCCCTGATACCTTGGCAATCTATCTCAGCTGTAGTATTTAAATTTTGTAGGGTGCATAAATTTAAATAATCTCCCTTTACCCTTCGCTACTCTTCTCAGCTTGCAACATTTAGTCTTGGAAGAGCACAATAAATTTTATAACCTTTGGAAAACTTCCGCAGCTGTTGCATTTAGACATGATTTCATGTGGTGGATTAAATAGCTTCTCTGATCACATTTGCATATGGTCTTTTTTCGCAACACAATTTAGGTTTGTAATATGAATTAAGAAATAAATCCTCTATGACATGTGATGTGTATTATCGTTAAAACAAAAATAAAATAAAATCTGATTTTAAAGATTGCTTATGAGATTTTAAAATAATTCTTTTTATTTTCCCTAAAAGCTTGCCATGTTCAATGCTCTTTTAATTAAGAGGTGTTTACATCTTATAAAGATAATTAATATGTTTAAGACCATTTTCTTTACTTATAACCGTCTATTATAAATATTTATGCTTATTAAATAATCCCCTTTTTCTTCTTTATAAATATTTATATTTATACAAGGATAAATTAAATTATGTGTATATTTTAAAAAGATCAATGTAATAAATGAATTTGTAGATAAGCATATATATGGACAATGATTAAGACATTGAGATTAATTGTTTATAATCCAGTGAAATGGTAGTTACTTATAAATAAAATAAAACAAAATAAAATTTGTTGTTAATTCCATTAGTTTAGAATAGTTCGAGTGGAAACCTTGTCAGTTACCTTTTTACCTAACCCTAGCCAAGTTATTATTGTCAATCCTCACTTAGATAAATAAATTAGTTAGCTTACATTGGATAGAGAGTGTTACCCTATAATTTTCTTTTGTTAAATTGGAATTAATATTCGTATTGACAATTTAAAATTTTGATTTAAAGATAAATATATGATCATTTGAGTTTAATAGGTAGTTATTACTCACAAGTAAAGTAAATTATAAATATTTTATCCACTCTCTTGAATTATCAAGGTAAATTATCAAAATAATTTTTGTCTATTAGGTTGTAACCTTATTTCAAGTTTCTTTAGATTAAAGTGAATACAAATATTATTTAATGTGAAGTAGGTTGTTTGAATTATCTTGTTTAAATGGTAAAATTTGTTAGAACACAATGCCAATCCTTCTTTAAATTAAAATTTTACCAAGTTAGGTTATTTGTAATTATGGATATGGCGGGGAGTTAAAATGAGTGTCGTGTATATTGGGGTAGTGCATTTAAAATTAGTTTTATTTGCAGGTTATTTAAAGTTAAAATTGTTTACAAATTCATTTACTGATAGATTTGTGATTTGCTTAAATTTTACATCTAGATTAAATTTATTTGTAAAATAAATAAATAAGTAAAATTAAAATTAGATTTATTTAAAAACTTGTTTTATTAGATATGGGTAATTCCATAATGGTAATTTATCTTTGTAGTATATTTAAAATTTGATTTATTTAAAATTAGATTTATTTAAAACTTGTTTTTATCATATATGGGTAATTTTATTACCCTTAAGTTACTTACTGTAATGGTAATTTATCTTTGTAGTATATTTAAAATTTGATTTATTTAAGACTTGATTTATTAGATATGGATAATTTGATTACCCTGTAAGTTACTGGAATGGTAATTCATCTTTGTAGTATATTTAAAACTCGACTCGTTTCAAGTGCATTTAAAATTATATTTAATTACAAGCTTATTTAAAATTAAATTTGATTTTCAAACATCTTTACTTTTAGATTTGTGACTCTGCATAAACCGTATATGGTAGATTTTAAATTAAAATTTATTTATTTTGAAGTCAACAAAAGTAAATGTCATACTTTTAATTAAATTTAATTTGCAGTAAACAAAAGTACAGGCTATGAATTTTAAATCAAAAGAAAACTAATGTTTTGAATACTATAGGTTTTCCCAAGTGCTTATCTATTTAAAATATATTATAAAGGAAATGCTTTTAATCATAGTGGATTATTTAATTATTTATTACATTATCTTTAATAAGTTTGGATTATGTTCACGTTCAAATAAGTGGGTATGTATAGTCCTTTTGAACATGTTTGGATATTTATTTTGGTTATACTTTGAGTGCTCGTTGGAATTGATTTCTTATGCATACTAGTGGTTCCATGTTGATCTTACCTTCCTTTTGCTTTATTTTGCTTTTGAGGTAATCTTTATGTATAGGCATGTTTTGGATAAGTTGGGAACCCGTAAATGCTTAAGCCACTCCCCTTTGATAAGTTATGGGTGGTAGATTGTTAGGCTTCCAAAGGCGATGGGAAACCTATTTCGTGTGGAATCTTCCCATGATTAGACCTTTGTGTTCCATTGATCGTATTTCTATTTTGAATTCGTGGGTGTACCATGTTCCATGATTATCCTTGCCTTTGGTTATGATTATGAGTGAGATGGTTCATGCCTCGCATATGTATTTGTTTGGTGGCTTTTATGCATTGGTACACCCTTGTTGTGAGTCTTTTTTCGAAACTGTTTGAAAGAGTCTCCTAATCAAGCAATGTTGTACTCATTGCATGTTGTTTTATGTCAGTGTTATAGTGTTATGCATATGAAGAAAGTCGAGTCATTCATTGGAAAATAATGGTTATATCCCATGTGGGTGAGTTGGAGCAACTCAAGTTGTCGAACTACGATGCCTCTGCGAATTATATACATAGGCAAGGCCATCAAGTGATGAGCCCCCGAGGCATTAGGTCGGGCCCCTAGGACTGTTCTTCTGAGTCTTGTTTGAGACTTGTCGTTTATTCCCGATAACGTAAAAACTACCATTGATTTATATAGCTTCTCTTAGTAATCATGTGCTAACTATCTTTGATCCTATGTGTGTGCCAAGTCATGTAGACCTTGTAGGTATAGGCATTGGGAGCAAGGACTTGTTGATAAAATAGAATGTAAGAGGTATGTTAAGCTTACCTAAGTAGACTCTATTGCCAAATTTAGTAAATCACTTCTATCTTTTCTTGTAACTTGTTTGATCATTAAATATAGCTATAAGTAGTGAATTGTGTTGTTGTTGTCTTATAAGTAAACAAAAATTAAAATAAAATAAAAATTATTGCAAAATTAGGAAAGATGCTACAGTTTTTCCTGGTTGTTTAGTGTGTAAAATGTGGGCATGAGATTGGTCATTTTGTACCTTATTTTTCATTAATTTCTCATTCATGTACTCAATGTACTTCTCCCATTGATATTAGGGAAAAATTATGTGATGAACTATTGTATCTTTGATATGTTGTATCTGTGGAAATATGCGCTGTAGTTGTATTATGGAATTGTGATTTGAATTGCAATGAAATGATGTATCGTTTTCCATGCTTGTGATCATTAATAGTAGTGTGTCATCACTATGTGTTCTTGGTTGTTTAGTCTCTTCCATTTGATAAAATTTTATGATTTGTAATGACCGTTTCATGTACCCCAGAGGACGTGAAAGATTTAGTAAATGCATAATTGCTTTTCGTGTAATGTTTGCACACATTCATCATATGCAATGTTCCGCAATGTTTCACTTTCAAAAAAAATAAAAAAATTGTACGGTGTTTGTTGTCCTTTTGGGGTTCACACGGCGTGGCATTACACATATACATATACATTTAATAGCAAACCATACCCAATGTCTCCAAAAAGTTGGCATTTCCTATTACTACACCAATTACCTAACTGTTTCTTGTTAACTTACATAAAAAATGTTTTTTTGTTTATAAAAATGTATTAAAAATTCTTTTTGTTTTTTTGTTTTTTTGGGGGAACCCTTGGGTATGTTGGTGTATGTTTTATCATCCACCAAACACACAGAATAAAATGTCCAAAGATACTCTATCCTCTCTTGAAAAAATTCACCGCGTATGCTAAGATTGTGAGAAGATCATATGGCGACTCCAAGGTTTCTTTCGTCAGGTCATGACATGTGGATAAGCTCAATGGGTGTTGTGATTTGTTGGTAATACACAAAGGGACTTATGTTAAATGATTCCTCACAAGTTCGAGACTTAGACGGATTTATCATTAAAGGCTTCTTCGGTTAGGACTTTCAGTTTGGATCTCAAAAACAATGCAAAAGATAAGGGTTTAGAGGACCTATCATACTCCTAGGAATTCAAGAGACAGTAAATACCGGGTGAAAGGAGTAACCACGCTTTGTTTTGCATCCCTAGGACAACTACGCAAAGTGGGTGCAATCTTCAAAGGGTGTGATTATAATTTTCAAGCCTCAAATAAAACCGAAGTTAAGCATCCACAATCACAAGCTCAGGCTAACTTTACGCATCAAATGAAAATCATCCATCCAAAGAAAGTATGAGCAATATTTCACCATTTAATCTATACGATCAATCTCACATTCACTTAACAAACATTCAAAACAAATTCTACTTAATTGTAACCTAATTCTAATCTATGGTAGAAGAAGTTATGCAACCTTGCTTACTACTTCACAATAAAAGTGGTTCAAAGCAAATCATGCATAAGATTTTTTATTATCGAAAATAGTCTTAATGCAACAATTTCATACATTGTCTCCACACAAATGAAAGTGAGAGATCACAAGTTTAAATAGAGTTTTCAGAATCAAACTAAAGGCCAAGATTAATACAACTCAACCCTAATTAGGGTTTCCCAAAATAACATCAATTGACAACCAGTAAACAAGTAGTGAACAAATAGTTGGAGCTATCTTCAAGGGAAGGTGTCCCTATCTTCTTGGGCAGCATTGTGCTCAACGAATCTGGACACAATTGTGATGACTTCCTCCATCGTGACTAGTGGCAGCATGCTTATCCTGAATTCAAGTCTGTCCAAATCCTCAACACATTTGGCGAAGGTGTTCTCCCAATCCGCTTCTTGTCTCACAAAATCATCCTGGATGGACAAGAGATTCGCCACTTTTGTGATATCCTGTCTTAGAATTGGTTTGGTAGTAGAGAAGAAAACTTCCTAAACCTTATGTTTCAACCTCTCCAGTTGCATGTCATTTTCCCTAACAATCTCTTTGTCAAACACATCTACAGCTATTATATAAATCTTCCTCCAGATTTCTTTAACTTGCTCTTCAACTCTAAGCCCATCTACCTTTTCCTTCTCCAGAACCTCTCTTTGTATTGTCACTGCCCAAAACCAATGATGAAAATCGTAAGCCACTCCCGCAGCAATCACCTTTCCTTCAACCAATTCTTCCTTTGAAATGCCCTTCAGTACCTTGAGGCATGGAATGAGCCTCTCTTGAATATCTGGAAGGTTGTCCCAAGTTTCTGCCATGTCAACCAATCTGGAGAGGAATTGTAGGCAAGCGTCAGTCTCTCCATGAATGAGGCTGCTTCCGTGCCCTTGCTTGCCATCCATTCTTGGGCCTCCTTGGCCATGACCATCCCTTCTTCTACATCCTTGGCCATTTCTTGCAAGGAATTGAGAAGAGGATGAGCTACTGCATTACCCTGATTGAGTGGTTGGGTCAGATGTCGTATATACTCCTTCAGGCGCTTGACCTCCCTTTTGTACTTTTTCTTTTTTGCCACTTCCTTTTCCAATCTCGCCTTGATAGTTGAGATGGAATTATCCAGTTCTTCCACTTCTTGGCCTTTTGTTTTTGGGCCAAGGTCTATAGTGGTTATGGCGTATTCCTGGGGAGTGATCTCATCTTGTGCTTTATCCACTGTTGGTACTGTGATATGTATGGAACGGCCGCCGGCTTCATCCCTCTGAATGGTGGAAAATTTCTTGGCAGGTTTCTTAGTAGCAACCTATTCTAACCTTGCCAAGAAATCCGCAATATCATCTTCCTCTTGGACCTCAACTGGTGCCTAAATTTTTATCCTCTCCTTTAGCCCATCCGAAATGGTAGGCTACTCGATACTATCTTCCTCCTGAACATTCCCTTCATTTGGAATATCCAAGACTCCTCTGAGGGTGGAAATCATTCCCTCTTCGAAATCATCATTTTGGACTTCCACTTCATTATCTGAACCCAGTATTTATGTGCCCGTAGGAGATGGGGGCTCATCGTTATCTAATTGGATCGATTCATTGTCCTTTTCCTAAACTGCAAAAGGTCTCATCATCTTGGCCAAGGATTCATCTGTGGTAGCTACTAGCTCATCAATGTTTCTAGACGCCGCAGAATGAGATGGCTCCATCTTCTATCTTTTCTGGATAGGTTCTATGCTTGCAACTACTTCTTTCCTCTTCTCGCCAATCTAAACTAAATCATCATGATGGGATGCGCCAACATTGGAGGAGTATGACTCTGTCTCGCTCAGTAAATCATACATGAGCATCACTCTTTTCTGCCTCAACTCCTGGACCTGATGGTCGACCCACCACCGAGAGTACTTAATCACTGGCCTCATCAATGTCGTCAAATCCAAATGCTCAGGCTTTGACCACTTCACGGAAGGAAGAGGTTGGCTCTCCTCGAAACACGGTTGGACATAATTTCCATCATCCTGCAATTGATCGGGCACCCAACAAAATTCAGTTGCCCTCATAAAGTCCATTGGCACTCTAGACCATAATATTCTCCTGACTTCATACTCATCAACGGTGTTCGCCTAGAAGTCCTCCAATTCCACTATGTGTTTTTATCTTCTCCCATCCACAGTTCGAATATGATGATGCGGGTCAAAATTGGCCCTGGACTTATAGGCTGTGAACGGGTACCATTGGATTTCTAGCCCAGTGCTCTCGGCTGCTTGTGCTGACAGACAAGACTCTGACTTATTCCCAATAAAGAATGGGAAAGTAACAACTGCCTTCTTACTTGGCCTCCAGATGTTTTGGTACTCTTCCAGCTACCTCAGAACTACAAGCAAAATCATCCGATTTGTTGGATAGATAGGAAGCTTGTAAGGATTTCTAGTGAATCCCTGGATCCTGATATATGTAAACTTTGGAAACTAGATAAACCAGGATCCATACCTATTGATCAAACTCTTTGTTTTGTGACTCAACCTCTGGTGCATTCCTCTTTGAAGTGTTCTTGTGATATACATTAGGAAAGCATCGTGCACCAGCCTGAAATGAGATTTCTCCCTTAGCTGAAGTTGCGGGTAGCAATCATAAGACTTGAGTTCATTTTCCCCATTGCCAACTTTGCCTTTGTAAATCAGTCCTGAGTATTTATATGTCCTAGCCAACAAATAGACAATGTACGAGCTCATATGAAAATACTTAGTCTTTTCCAAATTGGTCAGCTACTCGTGAAGATTGTCGCTTATCATTCAGGACCAATTGAATATCTTCACACTAGAAGTGATTTCATCTATAAAATAATACATCCATGTCTCAAAATATACACCTTGTGGATTGTCGGCTATCCTATTCAGCATCAAAATGATATCCCCATAATCCTCATTAAAATCTATTTAGCGTGGCTTCTTAGGCATCTTCTTTGTGGATGGTCTAGGCTTCTCCAGCCATGCCTTATTAACATTTATAGCGCATAATTCAGACTGGCTATCATACAATCTCTTGGCATCCTCCTTGGTTTTGTAGACGGTACGGGGATGTGTTGGGATGCCAAATGCCTCCTGTATTGCCACTTCACTAAGGTGAGCCAGAACCCTTCCGTTAGGTGCAACAATTTTTCTTTCCTGAGCATTGTAATGGATTGCACATTCTACCATCAACTCGACACAGTATACTGCAGGCGGGAATCCAACTGCTTGAAAAATTCCATTCCTCACCATCTGTCTAGCAATCAGTGTTGGTAGTCCAGCATGTCCATATACTCTCTTTTTGAACTCCACGAAGTCTACATGTCTTAGATTAGTGTCTGCGCCAATTTTCCATTTGGAATTTATCTTTGATTCTCGCTGTAGCCCCTTACTGGTGCACTTCATCAGAACCTTCTTTGATGATTCTATTGTCGTGGTCATTAACCTGCATTAAAAAAAACTAACATTAATACAAACTTTAAAATACAATTTATTCTTGTGCCTTGTGTTTGAATATTTTACTTTCAGCAAAATGAATTTAATTGATTGAAATTTAGCTAGAACTTATCCAGGATGAAAAAGATAGGAGAATTGATGAATTTATCCAATTGAACTCCAAACCTCAGGAAAAATCTTTTGGCTGCAAATCAGATTCAAACTTTGAGAATTGAATCAAAAATCAAATGTCAAAGTGCGCTAGTCTTGTTGAGAAGTTCGACTTTCAGCCAAGAAATTCTTTACTTCTTCGAAAAAATTACTTCCTCAGCATGAAATTATTCCTTCCTCTGAGAAAATTGATCTTGCTTGCAGAAGAATTGATTGTGTCTCAAATTTCTTACGATTTTGAGAGATTAACTTCTCTTCAACTGTGTCTATGAAAAATGAGTTGCTAAAACTCATTATAATGTTGAAGAATTCGATTTGTTTTAGCAACTGCATCTTTTTCTCTCAATTTCAATTTGTTTTCTCCTCTTCAAACAGGCAAGTTTCCATTCTTTTTTGAAAAAACTCCATGGCGAGCTTATCTAGGCAAATCTCTTTGATTTTCCAAAATTTGATTTTTGCTAGATGTTTATCTTTGATTTTCAAAATTTTGGAAGAAAACATTAAATGTCCAATTAAATTAAATTTTTCCAAGTTTTAATTCATGGCGAATTTAATTTTGCTCATGGATTTTCTCTTTTCCAGCGTAATTTATTTTCTTCCAATACATCTCTGGCAAATATTATTTTGTCCAAGGCATTTTATATTTCTAAGTATTGGAAATAAATTATTAAAATGTTAAAATATTTAATTTATTTCAACGCGTTCATTTTTGGACCCATGGCTATTTTAATTTTTCTCTTTTTTTCTTTGGCTAAATGTTTATTTTCCAAATTTATTTCGATTTTCGTCTAGCCAAGTTGAAATTTTAGCCATCTCGCCAATAAATATTATGCCAGATCCTCATTTTCTTCTGCCATGGTGGACTTCAGATTGTGCTAGTCACATTTTCTCATGTCGAAATCAAATTTTCTCTTGCTTGGACGAATTTCTCTAGGCAAAGTATGTGTTTGGACGTTTTTTTTTTCTAGGCCAATTCCATAATACTTAGCCAAATTTTAACCTCTTTGGCCTAGGGCGGAATTTCTAACCTCTTTGCAATATACATTTTCCTCCATGCACTTAGCCAACTTCATCAATTTTTTTTTTCTAGGCACCCATACTTAGACGAATTTTTTTTTCTAGGCAACTTCTTATGTTAGGCGGACTTCATTAAATTCTTTCAATGGCCTAGGCGGACTTCATCAAATTCTTTCCATCTTCCATCAAGGCATGGCGAACTTTCTATCCTCTTTGACATTTGCCTTTCACACTCATACTTAGCCAAAATTCGCAATTTTACTATTCTTAGGCCTCCATACTTAGACCAATTTCGAATTTTCCTTCCAAGGCATCAAACACTTAACCAAAAATTTCAATTTCCCTCTTCTTTGTGCTAGGCGGACTTCACAAATGTCTTGCCAAGGCTTGGGCAGACTTTGGAGAAGGCATGCCATCCATCACCTAAGGCTAGGTGGACTTTAGAGGTGTCTTGCCATCTTTCCTCTATGGCAAGGGCGGACTTCACAACTTCTATGCCATGTCCCTCAAATTAAGGGAAAACTTCCTTGAAGTCTTGCCATTCATTCATCAGTATGCTAGGCGAACTTCCATGACTTCCAAACTTCAACTTTGAATGCCATACTTAATATTTAGTCATGAATTTTATGCTGGTCACCATGAACCTCTTGATTTTTCATTGATTTTTGCATGCTTTTCATCTGATTTTTGACTGATTTTCTGAGTTTCCTATTGCTCCTTCATGCTTTTTGGTTGATTTTCTTAGATTTTCCCTTGCTTTTCCTTGCTTTTCCTGATTTTTGCTTGATTCTTCGATTTTTACATTGATTTTTCAATTTTTTTGGTTGATTTTTGGTTCAAAAAATGGAAAGTTTACTCGCTGACCAGTGTTGAATTTCTAAAAATAGAAAAAAGCAAAATCCCTAAAAAATAGGGAACCCCATTTGGTCTAAAAATGCCAAAAATGAAAAAGCAAAAAAGCAAAAAAGCAGATTCCCTAAAAAGTAGGAAGTGTCAGAATTGGCCCAAAGCACAGGCGATCCTCATCTCACGGACCATTTGAACACTTCTATGATGTTTAGGCACTAATTCAGGGATAGATTATCAACTTGGCTCAGATGACTCTCAAAAGACTAACTTGAAACTCTCAAAAATGATGACCTCATGAAACCGTTGTGCGAGAGAAAACCCTAAAAACTAGCAAACTACTGGGGGTCCCCATTTGCAATGGGGCGATGTGTGGAAAGGTCACAACAGGGTCCTCTTAGGTTTGGCCCAAGTTCTCCTAGGTGTCACATCGTCGTGAAAAGGCCATCTCAGATGGCAATGACATGTGGTCAAAGAAATAATAAAAAATAAAATAAAGAAAAGAGTGTAGTCAATGCCAAATTAATGAGGCATGGTCTAGGATATGGGCTTGTGGTGCGGGCATTGAACTAGAAAGGTCACGACGGATGGAGACAAACTTGCCATGTAATTATGATAATTCTTAAAATGCCATTAGGAAGGAATTGACACAACTGAGCAAGGAGGAATCCATGCCGTTAATATGGTATGGAAACCCTTCACTTGGCACATGAATGACATGTCACATGGGAAAATCATACTTCATGTAGGAAAACTTTAAACCCTCATACCTCCCCCTTAGTTTCTTATTCAAGTTCCAAGTTTGGTTTTATAAGGCAAAAAATGAGAATGTGAGGAAAAATAGAAGAATTTGCGCAGGAAGAGAATGCAAGACGTGAGCAAGAGAGTCTTTGTTTGGAGAAGGAAAAATCTAGAATGATGAAAGGGGAAGAATAGAGGCTATGATGCTAGGAGAGGGTGAGAAAAAATCATAAAGGAATACAGAGAGAGAATGTGTGGGAGAAGGAAGAAATTATGCAGAAAGAGAAGAGTAGAGAGAGATTAATGGAGATAAAATGGTGTAGTTGTTTAGAGGTGTGAATGAGGAAGAGATAAGAAAGAGAAATTATAGCTACGAATGGAGGTTGATGTACAAAGGGAGACTCTCAACCCTCCATTAATCTGCCATTTAAAGCTCTATTTTGGGAAGAAACGAGAGAAGGAAGGCGGTGGGAGAGAAAGAGGAGAAGTCGATGGGTGAGTGCAAGGCATAGGTGGAAGTTATTGCAACAGTCTTGGAAGAGATGTATGCAGAAATATGGGAGTAGAGAGAAGTCACGCCCAGGCTAGACCAAATACCAAAAGAAAATGTAGTTTCATGGAATGCAAAGATTGCAAGATATGCACGAAATGGATTTGTTGAAAGAGCTGTAGAAAATTTCAAGCAAATGCAATTAGCAGGTGTAAAGCCAAAATTACATATCTGATTCCAACACCCTCCTTGCTTGTGATGAAAGGGGTGGCATATAATGGAAGCTACAAACAGTTTTGGGTACAGTTTGGAGGCTGGATAAACTTGTTGCACTCAAAATCAAGAGGATGGTAACGATTTATCTTCAAGGTTCGCTCACTCTTAGTTGTAGGCCAGCCACCAGGTAAGCATATAATGCTATGGGTTCAAAAAGTGGCAACTATTACTAGATGAGACAGAGTAGATTCTTAAAATCTTGACGAACAAAATGTCTTCTTTTAAAAAAGAAAGAAATCAAAGGAATTAAATGTTGGGCTCTATTAGTAGATTAGTTGAGTTTAGATTATAAATCATAACACTGCTTGGTAATGAACTATAACCTATCTTCTACTGTTATTAATTGAGTTTTGATATCAGATTTTATAAGTGGAAATTGATACAGGGAATAATTGTTCTAACCATGGCTACTCTATTTATGCTTGCAGACAAATTTCATTAACTCCAGAATCATTGCTGTCTTTGATAAGGGATAGGCAAATAGAAATATTACAAATCTAAGGAATTATGGGTAATTTTCTAAAATGGGGATTTTCCCTTATCTAAAAACATTATTTCCTTGAGTTATTTAAAACATAACCCTCTTTTTTTGGGTTCACAAACCCCTCTAAATATATCCTTTTATGCTTTAAGTTGATACAGTTGATAACCCTCTTTATACTAGTGGACAAAGGTTTGAATGGACTTCATAATGTTTATTAACCTCTTATGTACTAACCTTGCTATGGAAATCATCATGTGAACAAAGAAGGATATTATAATTGTAATGAACTATAATATATTTATACACTAAATGGAAGGAAGCTATCATTTAATTTGACAATGTTGTTGAGATTGAGTTAAGAGATAAACCTTATGTAATCATGCTATGCGACATCCTCTAACACCTTACTATTGGTCATCAAGGTCATAATTAGCATAAATGACAATTATGAACAAATTATCCAGCTTATGAACTAAAACCATATTGTGTTCATATTTTAACAGTACTACAAATCAACACCTTTGAGTAATCCACATCCGACTTGAGAATATATATATCTATAGGCTTTATACTACTACATGAAGTCTATACAACTCTTAAGTATCATTTGAACTATCAATTGAACTAAGGGATTGGTACCAGATTGATGCATGATTAAATGGAATGAAACTATCATTTATTTTAATGGTTATGTTGAGATTAAGAGATAAATTCATTTCCACTCAAAAGAGTATAACACATCCTAATGTATTATTCCTTGCCAATAATTTCATATTTAGTTATAAGTGGCTAGGAGGAACTTTTCACATTTTGAGAATTAAGACTATTTTAGAAGTAATGGGTTTCACCAGATGATATAAGATATTAAGAGATTAATAATATATTATTATTGAATGCATATATATTTGGATGTTGAATCAATGGATATAATGATGTCAACCATCTAGAGTCGATTTGTGTATCGACTATGCTTAGAGAAAGTTTATAACTATTGTGTTATGTCTTCAAATTTTAGATAATTTGAGATGAGCTTATTGAGGCTTGACATGTTCTAATGGGGATTGATGTAAAAATAATTAATAGGATCATGATGCTTGATCATATTAGTCAAATACCTTTTGGAGCCATAATGGGGCTTCACATAATTACCACATTGTGAATAGATCTTGAGTATTACTTGTTACATCCCTTTTGTCTTGAACAAGATTATGACAATAATAATATGGTCGTTATGTTAGTTGTAATCAATTACCTTTCATGAGAATGCGAAAAATTGGAAAAAGAATTTTTAATTTATTTGATATAACTGCAATTATGAATGATTTCTTTATATATATATATATATATATGAATGTGTTGATGTGTTTTTATTTTGAAAAGGAAACAAAGAATGGTCTAACCCTATTTCTTTACCAAGTGGATGCAGGATTGACAAAAACTCGAAGGAAAGGGAAATATCATCAAGGAGAGGCCACAATCTATAAAAGAACCAAATTACCATCAAGTTATGAGTTTGGTGTAAGGTTGCTAATGTGGTAGTCGTAACCTTGTGATATTATTGTACTTAATTAAATAATTTTAAAACAAGTAATAGACTTTAACCTTGGTGTAAAAGTGAAAAAAGTCAACTTAATGAGAATCATCGTTCTCCTTTTGAGGTCATGTGTTTAACTCTTAAAGTGCACCTTGGAGTAAGAATTGAATTAAATAATATAGCTGATAATAATATAAACCTTAAGGTCACGACTATGGAATGTAAATGTCGGGGAGGGGGGGTGACTTTCTTCCGTTTTGTGTTGGGTTGGCTGTAACTCCTCGCCACCTTGTCCTCTGTGTCTTGAAGAAACGCCCATGAAGATGCACACAAACATTTTTCTTTGGGTTCTTGGCTCACTTAGAGTTATTTGATGGCATTCTTTATTACTTATCTCTCTCTCTGGGGGGGCGAGGGTCGGCATTCTATGGTTTTTAATTTATGTAAAAGCATTGCCATGGGGAGCACCATTGTCTTTTGTTCATCTCTCTATTTTCAAGGGTAGGGAAAAAAAAATTGTTCTCTTGAATAAATCTGCCACAGTACACTCTCCTAGACAGTTAGAAATCATGAAACTTCTTTTGTTGTCATCTAGTTCGCTAGGAGGAAACACCAGGAGAGCTATCAAGTTTCAGTATGCATATTCAGGCATGTATTTTGAGTGACTTTCAATTTGTTAAACCATAAATGATGAATAATCCATTATCTTGTTTCTGAAATCAATGTGTATAGTTAATGAATTCATTGGAATCACGTTTTGTTTGTTGATTATTGATATCGAACCCTATGCAAAATCCCAAGTGCTTCGTCTTATTGAAATTTTTCCTCCTTACCTTTTGATCCAGTCGTGGTCACCTAATCATGCAACCGAGTTTTCTGAGTCTTCCCCCATCACTGTTTCATTTGAAGTAAAATCCATACTCTGTTTCTTAGCTCTCAAATCGAAAACTGTTCATTAATCTCTTTTCTTTTCTGTGTCAATTAATTGAAATATATTTAGAACTGAAGTGTTCTTTCAACATCGACAAAGTCTAACATTCCCTCCTTTAGTGAGTAATAAATGAATATATTATTCTTGATTGAAGAGGAACGAAATATGAGCTGAGTCATTGAAAATATAAACTCAAGAGTCAAGTCTATTAATGTCGAGTAAGGGTGAGAGAGCTGATGGCATGAGAAATGTGCTAATAATCATTAAATACTTGGCCAAGGTTATGATGCTTAGAATAAGCAACAATCAGCCATCAAGAATCAGGTATACCCTTGGTCAGGCAGGTCATTCTAGTTAGGAGAACCTATAGTGAAAGATCGACTAGGGTAGTATAGATTCTTGACACCAAACTCAGATGGCAAGATGGTAATTGGGGAATCCTTTATAGAATGCACCTCATGAAGGGTCAGGTTTCTTTAGTTGAAGAAACACGGGAGACTAGTAGGTCTTTGGTTGGGCAGAAAAACCCTTCATGATGTTTCTCTTTCCCTCAAAGACTAAGTCTTGTTCAAGCATTCCAACAAGAAGCCTTCAGACTGTACTATCTCTTAACTCTCACTCTCTCTTAATTTCAAATTATTATTATCCTATATTGTTTATTTCCACTATTGTCAATAAATGCTATATTTATTTCTTAAATAATGGATAGTTAGTTCATAACCAATTGTAGCTTTCAATTATATAATCTGTTAATTGTTCTATTTTAGCTGCATTTGAAAACTAGAAGTTAGTTATTGAATGTTAAGTAGTTAATACTCAGATTATTTATCTTTTCAGTTTTTTATATGTGATGAAACTCTCATCAGTTAAATTAGTTAGTTACTCTTCAGCTGAATCTAGAAGTTAGTTATTGTTCTTCAACTATAGAAAGCTAGTATGTTACATATGGTATCAGAGCTACCAGGTTCGACATTGAACCTTAGGGCTCATCAAGCAAACATAGAAAACTAAAATAAAACATTGGTGTTTTTCTAGGATGAGGATGCAAAAAACACCCTGGAAGAAGACCTAAGACCCTGTTTCCATCTGACTGTGGAAAATTGGGCTTAGATACGATTATTCCTACTGCTCTTTTCCCTCAAATTTAGAAACAATGGGTGAAGCTTTGAAGAGACTTCAGAGAGAAAGAAGAATTTGGACTACCTCTAGGAAAGAAACTGTTAAGTCATCTATTCTTGCTGAAACTAGGAAAAGAAGCAAAACCAGTTCTAAGAACCTTTTAATTAATAAGATTGAACCTGAAACATCTATAGAAGTTCCTATTCCAACTCCTGGATATAAACTTATTCCATTTTCTGTGTATAGTGATCAGGAGAAACGTATCACAAGCAGTGTGTTGGCATTTAAATTCACACCTCTAGAATGCGTATTTGAAATGGACAGCTATGCACAGTAAAACTGCTCTTCAAATTAGGAGGGGAAGCTCCCTCTTGCTGATGGTGTTGAAAGAAAGTAAACTAAAAACTAAGTTGCCTATCTTTTTGATCAGCTAGAGCACAAGGTTTATAAAACACAAACGACGCAACTGAGATTTTCTGATTTAAGAACTTCAACTACAACTAACTTAAGCTAAAGACGTTTCTAACTTCTCAAGTAATATGCAAAGCAAGAGAAACTAGAAATGAGCAAGGTTGATTCTTTGACAAAGTGCTTCAATAAACTCTTTCCCAACAAACATCTACACACTTCAATGTAAGTTGAAATTAAGATCACAAAAGTATAACACAAATAACAAAAATCTGAGACGTTATACCAAGGCAAAGGAGGCTCATGATTTTATTTCTCAAACTTCTGGAACAAAAATAACTAAACACATGCTTGGAACAAGAGCTTGTAGCTAAAGAGGCTTGCATAACTTGTTCTTACACAAAGAGAACAACAATTACAATAACTTCTTGTTGGCTAAAAGAGACTCAACAATTCGCTATCATAAAACAATTGAACAACACTTGAATAACAAATAGAAGGCACAATAGGCTCAGCATTTTGTTATCACTAGCATCGTTAAAGAAAACTAATGAGAAAAGGATCTTATTTATAGGCAAGAAGAGGAGTAGGGAACCCTAAAATCTCCTTGCTTTCACCATCTAGGGCTTGCTCAGCAAGCAAGCTTTATTTCTAAATCTAGAAAGAAGATAACATCTAGCACCTAAGAAAATAGGAAAAGCGGGAAACGCCAACTATTACATTTATCTTCTTTCTCTTCTTCAAATAATGGATAAGAATTGCTCCAAGAATCAAAAGAAAGTGGAAAGAAACTTCTAGATGAAATCCATTTCAAATCTCAATCACATCTGCTAAAAAGTAGGAAACTGTGTCTCGGTTCGGTGCATCTATCCCATCAATAGCAAAGTTGCATTTTTCCAAGATATCTTCTCCATTTGAAATTGATCTCAGGAAATCTTTGACCTCATTGGCCGCTTTCTCAAATCTTGCTGACATCATGGAAGTGTGACTTGGTAGAGTCTTATGTTTTTTTTTCTTTCATTCACTTCAGTACAATCTTATTCTTGTATTTTTCCTTATGCATCTCCCATATCCTTTCACATTCACTCTTTTTGAGATAGTGACACCATAGTTGGAAAACTCGCCTAAAACTCGCAAGTTTTTTTTGCAAACGAGTAATAATGAGAAGAACTTGCAGGAAAAAACTCACTTACTTTTTGGAGAGTTTTTCACAATAAGTCGGCAAGTTGTAAAAAAAAACTCGAGTGATTAGACTATGAAGTCCGCCGGCGGCCAAAAGGTCATTTCATTTCATTTTTTTGAGTTTCTTTCACTCTTGGCATAGCAAAAACGGAGTTTAGAGCATTTTGCACCATTTTTCAGTGATTTTACATTGAGGAGACGAGATTTGAAGGAGGATTTCATCGGATTTTAAAGGCAAATTGGATTTCCAAGTAGGTTTTTTGATTTTGCTTGTTCTTTCTTTTTTATTTATTTTTTCTTCATTTTTGTTGATTGTATGTTTAAAAAACATCATGAATGAATTGTAAAATAGATTTAAATACATTTATATTGTTGAAAAGAAGATTTAGATTCATCAAAACAAGAATTTGTGACACTTTTTTCTGATTTTTTCTCATATTTTGCTGATTTTTCATTTTTTTGAAATTTTCTTCAAACCCTAGTTTGTTTTTTTTATTTTAATTCTTCTTGTTTGTTGAAAACATGTTTAAAATCATATATTAGATTAATTTGTTACTAATTTAAAGTAATTTTCTATTTTTTACATTTTTTTGTAACCCTAGTTTATTAATTTCTTTTTTTAATCCAATTTTTTTGATGAAAATGTTTAGAATCTTAAATTAGTAATCTATATGTTTAGAATCTTAGATTACTAATTTAAAGTAATCTATATTGATTTAATCTAATTTAGCTTGTTTTAAAATTTTCTATCAAAAAACTAACAAGTTGTGCTTTCACTTTTGTGTGTGTACTTGTAGGTTAATTGATAATGGCTTTTGAATCCGCTTCTACCCCTACCTCAGCCCCATCCATGCCTAGGAGTGGGGAATATGTAGGCGCTCATCTAGTAGGAGCTAGAGATCCTGCTTGGAAATATGCATATGAAGGACCAGAACCTGGAACAGTGTATTACATTAGGTGTAAAACTGTATACGATGGAGGCATCAATCGCCTCAAATACCACCTTGTAGGCATCCCTAGACTTGATGCTAAGGCTTGCATAAACACCAATGAGGAAATAAAAAGACAAATGAATGCAATACTTTCCGCTGCAGAAGAAAAAAAGGTGCAAAGAGCGAAGGCAAAAGTGGCAATGCAACCTGCCATAGCTTCTTCTCAAGGTGTTGCAGTCAACCTTGAGTCACTGTCAGATGATGATGATATAGCACCCAACATAGTGGGATCTCTTTGTGGTCCATGTGTGCGAAGGAAACCGCTGTAACCCGCCACCACCTCCATCCCTTCAAGTACCTCTAGTAGAGTACCAGGGTCAAGATCAACACCTACAGGCACAACCACAAGTTCACGCATTGGTGATTTTTTTGTGCCTAGAAACACACCTGGTGCACAACCTTCTTTAGAGGCAACTGGGTGGAATAAGGAGGTGCATGAGCATGCAGATATTGCTTGTGCCAATTTTTGGTACTTCAACATTATCCCTTTCAATGTGCCAAGCTCACCTTACTGGCAAAATTTGGTGACTGCATTGACAGTTGTAGGGAAAGGCTACAAGGCACCTTCGCGCAAAGACTTGAGTGGGAGGTTAGTTTATATTCTTTAAGTTTAATTTATGTTTTTTAAGTTTAATTTATGATTAATTTAAGCTATTTTTTTGTTTACAAATTAAAACTGTGTACTTAATTTCACTTTGTACTTGTAGGTTGTTTTCTAATGCAACTGAAAGGGCAAGGGCAGCGATAGAAGAACAAAGAGAAGAATGGCAAAAAAATGGCTGCACTATACTTTCTGATGGGTGGACGGATGGAAAAAACTGTACCATCATTAATTTTTTGGTTTCTTGCAAAAATGAGGTGGTGTTCTTGAAATCCGTGGATGCCTCTAGCATAGTAAAAAATGCAAAAAATTTGGCTAGAATGTTGGAGCAAGTGTGCATGGAGGTTGGGCTTGAAAATGTGGTGCAAATCGTAACAGACAATGCAACAGCATATGTGGCAGTAGGAAGAATCCTCCAAGATAAACACCACACAATTTTTTGGACACCATGTGCTGCCCATGTCCTTGACCTTCTTTTGGAGGACATAGGCAAATTAGATTGGGTCACACCGATTGTAGAGGATGGAAGGAGGATCACTAAATATATCTACAATCACCCTTGGGTTCTCAGCTTGATGAGGGAGCACACCAAAGGGAGAGAATTGGTGAGACCTGGTGTGACAAGGTTTGCAATGGTTTTCTTAACATTGCAAAGCATTCTTGGTGCTTTGACGGCTTTGAAACAAATGTTTGTGAGTCAAGCATGGGTAGACTCACCTTATTCAAAGAAGTCGGAAGGAGAAAGAGTTCAAAACATTGTCTTCAAGCCCCTCTTTGCACAAAGAGCAACAAAGATTGTGAAGGTAACTTCAAAACTTTGAGTTTGAATATAAATTCAAATTAAACATTTTTCTTAAAGTTAATGTCTTTCATTGTAAATTTGTAAATTACTAAATTGTAACTCTAATCTTTTTTGCATTTTTAAATTTATATTGTAGGTGTCAGAGCCCTTGGTTAGAGTGCTTCGCTTGGTGGATGGGGATCACACCCCAATGGGGTATCTTTATGAGGCCATGGATAGGGCCAAGGAGGCTATTAAAAATTATTATAAGGGGGACAGCCTCAAATTTGATCCCATTTGGGAGATTATCGATAGGAGGTGGAACAATCAACTCCACCAACCTATCCATGCAGCAGGGTACTTCTTGAACCCCCGTTTCATCCACTCAGGCACCTATTCAGATCCTACTGGAGAGGTTATGGAGGGGCTCACTACTTGCATTCAGCGGATGACATCCACACCTGATGAGGTAGACTACATTGTTAATGAATTGCAGAGTTATAGAGAAAAAAGGGGTGCACTCTTCTCTTCAGACCTGGCAAAGAGAGTAGTATCTAGGCTGCCACTAGGTATAAAATTTGAAATTTACAAGTTACAAAAATAAAAAATTGATAATTACAAGTTACAAGTTACAAGTTACAATTTTCTAACTCTTTTTTTGTTTTTTTTGTAGATGTTTGGTGGAAACATTGGGGTGGAAAAACCCCAAATCTTCAAAAAATTTCCCTCCGTGTCTTGAGCCAGCCTTGTAGTTCATCCAATTGTGAGCGCAATTGGAGCTTGTTTGAGGCCATCCACACAAAGAAGAGGAACAAACTCGCTCAAAAATGCCTCAATGACCTTGTTTATGTGCAATATAATCTTCAATTGCACAGAAGAAAGGTAGAAGAAATATCATATGATGATCCAATTGATTTGGATGAGATAGATCCATACAGTGATTGGACAAGGCGAGGGGAACAACCTCCATTGTTTACTGAGGATGAGATTTATGATTTAGAGCGAAAGGAAATGGAGGAGGGTGGATTTGCATTCTCATTGGATGACCTTGAGGATGACCCTGAGGAGGAGTCATTGCCAGTGCCACCACCAGCAACTGCAGGAGGATCTACATCCAAGATGGAGGTTGAGGAGCCACATGCACAGTAGGAGCAGACTCCTACGATTAGACCCTCTTCCAATCCCTTACTGAGATCTAGACATGGGAAGAGGAAGATGTGATTCATGTGAATTTGTAAAAACTGAAATATATTAATGTTTATGTAGTATTTACTTTTAGTTTTACAAAAACAATTTGCTATTTTTATTTTGTTTCAGACTATTATCATATCAACGCATTGAGCACTCAACATTCCACATGAGGATGCCATTTTGTATCCAATTTTCTTTCATATCAATCAAATACTGCTTTTTTCTTATATGTATTCATTTATTGACTCATTGGATGCATCTTATCTTTGAATTTTGCAAAAAAAATGCGTTTTTAGTGAAGTTTAAGCAATTTTTTAATTTCCTAAGTTTTTTGCCAAGTTTTTGCCGAGCCGAGTTTTTCGAGCTTGTCGGGTACTTGCAATTGGCAATTTTTCCAACTATGAGTGACACTTTCAGGCCAAGGGGGAATGGAAAAACATTTCTCGATCATGTCAGGCTTCAAACTACAAATCAACCTGCCATCAACTAATTGAATCTCCCTTGTAGCCAGGTTGTAATGCTTGATGCAAGCGATTACGAACTTGAGACTCTAAACTGAGATAGGAATAGGCGCTGCTGCAAGGAGTCCAGAGTGCCCCAAGTTTTTGATGGTAGTGTTGCCTGCGCTCTCCAAAGCGTGTAGGTCAAACATTGGCTTGATATGATGCAAGTCCGTCTCAGCTGTTTTGATGAAATCATGGTAGAGAGCTGATTTGGTCTTGAAATCATTGGGAGTGTACTCCATTTTGGAAACCTTGAAGAATGACTGTAAACTTGCCTAAGTTTAGACAAGTTTTGAGCAACTTACGATTTTTAGAATGTTGATTTTCTTCCTCCAATGGACAAATTTTTGAAATTTTTTCTGAGATATGGGTTTTGCTTGGACTTTTGTTGCAAGACAACCCAAATCATCCATTTTTGAAAATTTTGATTTTAGACTGAAAAAGTAGCAAACCCTAATTTCTTCAATTTTTCACAAAAAAAGTTGGCACCTGGGTTTTGTTCAGAATGCAATTAGAAATGGACCCAGTTGATCAGATTTGAAAAAAACTATTGGCTGATTGAAAAAGCAACCAACCCTAGGATTTGAAATTTTCTTGAAAAAAACTATGATATGGGTTTTCTTCAGAAGACTGATTTGAGAGGACCCAGATGATTAAAAATTGAATGCACTGAGGATTTCACTGACATGCAAAGCAAAAAGCAGCTGTTGCAACTTGATGAACTTCTTGAAAATTTCTTCAGAAGAATGAGATAATAAGACCCAAATGGCTGAAAATTTGAAAATCTTGGCCACCTTCTTGAAAAATTTGATCTTCTGGATGAAAAAAGCTTGAAAAAGCAAGGCCTTATGTTGTTGGTCTGAAAAATTTGGCAACTTGAGTTCTTGAATCTTGAAATATCACTTCAAACTTGTTGTTCCAACTTTCTCCTTTGAATGCTACCTGCAAAAATAATGAAAATTACATTGTAGAGAGGTGTTAAATAGATTTAGGGTTTGAATTAGGTTTGCTTTCTTTTGCTTTTATCTTCAAAACCCTAAAATTGGCATGTTCAATGAACTTGGACATCCTCATCCTCTTGCAATTTTGAAATTTTTGAAAACCTTGTAAAATTTCACTAAGGCATGGAAAGTTGGGCGCCCTTCTTGGCTTAGGGGCGCCCACTTCACCCAGTGTTAGTCATTTTTTTTATGATTTTCAATTTCTTCATTTCCCTTTGGTCTTCTGATAAAATTTTGATTCCAGGAGCTACGTGAATCTGATCGACTGACCGTCAGCTCCATCGGGTAGCTCGACTGAAACTAACGAAGTGATCTTAGATGTCGTATCTGCACATTCTAACATCTCAAGCTCCAAAACTTTGGGCGCCCTTTCTCTCCAGGGGCGCCCAACTTAAGCAGACTTAGCCATTTTTTACATTTCTTCATCGACTCTTCTACAAATGATCCCGTCAGATTTGGTGACCCGGAGCTTGGATTGGTTGATGGTTGAGCTTGTTGCGAAGCTGAGAAGATTTTGAGAGGGGTCTTTTGGGAGTCATATTTGTAGAAAGTTGAATTTGGGCCTTCAAAATCTTGGGCGCGCTTCTTGGTTGGGGGTGCCCAACTTCACTATACTTAGCCATTTTTCATAAATTTCACCTTTGCTTTGAACTTTTGAAATTTCACTCTCGTCAGGCCCTCTGTTTAGCCTTTTACATATGACGACTACCATCTTGGATTAACGTGTTGGAACTCTTATTGGAAAGCTTGATCAAATCCGACGAAGTCACATTAGAGCTTCACTGGAAGATTCATCTGTTTGGACATTCAAAAACTTGGGCGCCTTTCTCCTTCAGGGGTGCCCATGTGCTTCATACTTAGAAAAAAATTTCATTAGATTTTATCTTTAGATTCAAACCTTCATTTTGTACCTTCAACTTTGATCTAAATTCGTCAGAGATTGACCTGTTCAATGCCCTGACAAAGATATTTGTTGCGAAGCAAACTAAATTCCGGAGAGATTGAGCATTTTAGTAAACCCTAACTGCTGGATTAGGACCCTTAAAAAGTTGGGTGCCCTTCTTCACCAGGGGCGCCCAAAGTTCCCAGACTTAGTCAAATTTGATGATTTTCATTCTTTTTCATTTTGACTTCTGTTTGGATCTTCCCTGTTTGATCTCGAATCTTGGATGACTAGATGATTTTATGACTGCACCGTTGGATTTGTTGCAAAGCTGGAAGAAAATTGAGCAACTTTGATTGGAGGCTTAAACCCTAATTTCAACATTTAATGCCCTAAAAAGATGGGTGCCTATTCTCTCCTAGGGCGCCCATGACAAGCAGTGTTAGAATATTTTTCATAGTTTTCACCTTCTTTCCTCATTCTTCATGCTTGCTCACCAACTCACCTTCTGTTCAGAGCTTTGAGTGTTGAACCTAATGCCTGGCAGCTAACTAACCTCCATTAATGACCTCAGAGCTCTTGATATGCTTCTGAGATAGCAGAATAGACTCACTATGGCAAAATTGATCTTTTTGATATTCTGACTGGACCAGCTTGATAAAATCAATTTGAACCCTATCGGACCAACTTTCTATTTTTAGAAAGTTTGGCCAGTATCTGTTTCAAAAGAAACCTAGAAAAACCCTAAAAAGCTACTATTTTTAGAAAAAAATTTAAAAGTAGCAGTTTTCCTAAAAAGTAGGGATGAAAAACTGAGATCTGGGTTTTGTAGATTAGGCTGCTCTGAGCAGACCTATATCGTCAGATATTGAAAATTCTACGTTTTAACCCCTCATGCAAGACATGCACACCCAAATTTTGACCTTTTTGACAGATTTAACAAGACTTCTACTCATTTCTTCAAAATGTATAAGTGTAACAAAAAATTTAATTTGGGGTACAACACAGTGATAGTGATTCCTAATCATTTTTGTATTAGAATCTATCATAGGAAGTGATAGCAATGTTGTAAACAATTTTGTATTGAATCTATCATAGGAAGTGATAGCAAATTTGTAAACAACTGTGTATTGAATTTGTCACAGGAAGTGATAGCAATTTTGTAAACAACTTTGTATTGAATCTATCATAGGAAGTGATAGCAATTTTGTAAACAATTGTGTATTGAATTTGTCACAGGAAGTGATAGCAATTTTGTAAACAATTTTTCTTGTAATTGTGTAGCATTTGACTTGAGTAATAAAAGTTAGAAAATATTTGGTTGTTTATCTGCAATGAGAACTTGTTTAACTTACATTGAGCAAACTATGGTAATAAATTAAAAAAAGACTAATTAGAATTACCAAACATATCCAGGAACTTCATTGGAATGGATAATTCTGAAAATGGTTTTAGAGGGGATTAGGATAACAACAATCCTATGGCAAAGTTAGATCAATTATTGAATCTGATGAATGAAACTCAGGCCCGACTAGTCAACCTAGAAAGGAACATAGAAGGGAAACCCGATATGAGAGATGAAAGGTCAAAAACTTAGAGTGATCGACACGAAGATAACTCTAAAACTTTGAGCCTGGGAAACAAGAGAAGTCAATTAGCCAACGAACTCTCTAAAGATATGAAAAAGATCAAACCTCCTAAGTTTGAGGGTTCCACTTCACGAGATGCCGCTGAGGCATGGCTGACCGAAATGGAAAAGTACTTTGAGCTAAGGGATTACTCTGATAATTCCAAGGAAGCTTGGGCAGCCTATCAATTAGCAAGAGAGGCCGCTACTTGGTGGAAAAATAAAAGAGCAGAAATGGGTCTTGTAACAGCAGAAGTGACTTGGGATCAATTTGTGAAATTTTTTCATCAAAGATGGCTACCACAGTTATTTTACGATAAAAAATTGTTAGACTTTGGAAATCTCAGGCAAGGACCATTAATTGTTAATGAGTATTGGGAAAAGTATACCCATTTGTTAAAATATGATCCGCAGTACCAGCAAGATGCAAACTTTTGTGTTCAAAAGTTCATTTTGGGGTTGAAAAATTGTATCGGGGGTATAGTAGATGTTTTGGCACCATGAACTATGGATGAAGCATATGAAAAAGTTGTTCGACAAGAACAAAGGTTGAAAAAGGATGATTCCTTTAGAGATACAAATTGCAACAAAGTCAAATGGAACCAGTTGTCTTAGAATTTCAAAAGGAAGAGCTACAGGAACAATCAGTATAACTATAAGAAGGATAAGAAGGGAAACAACAGTACTAGGAAGGATGAAGTTAATTCAAACAAAGGTTTGGAAAAGAAGGGACCTCCAGGGGGATGTTTTACATGTGGAGGAGAGCATTGCACTAACCAATGCCCTACAAGGAATCAAAATGGAAAGCAACAATGTAAGCCTCTACCACCTCAGCAGACAACTTTCCAGCAAAGGATCCATGCAGCAGAAGATAACAAGCAGGAAAAATATCAGGTCACACCCATTGAAACTACAGGTATGCTATACAGGAACCTGATAACCATTTTAATAGACATCAAATCCATTGAATGTTTCATATCCCCTAAATTGCTAGGTGGATTTCCTAAAAGAACCAAGTTCATGGCCAAATCATGGAGGGTTGAATATGCTAATCAGACGAGAGCTTGGGTAGAGCAATGTTTGTTTGAAGCTAGGGTAGAACTTCTAGGCTTCACCACAAAAATCAATCTTTATGTAGCACCTCTGGGTTCCTATGATGTGATCATTGGGATGAATTGGTTAAGAGAGCATAGGGCCAAGGTTGATTGTTTTGCAAAGATAGTGGAGTGTGTGGATGATGTAGGAAACATAGTGTTTATTCAAGGAATACAACAAGAGGTTAAGGTCCAGCAAATTTCAGCCGTGCAGTTAAAAAGAGATAAAAGGAAACAATGTCAAATATTTACAGTTGAAATGGAAGAAGTTAGGAATACAAGGAAATCCTATTTCATGGTGATGTGGTAATGCATACTCAGAGTGTGGAAGAGGAAATGGAATTTGACTTTAAGGAAGAAACCTTCGCTATAAAATATCCTTACCTTCAGGAATACCAAGATGTGTTTCTAAAGGAGCTACCTAGTTTATCGTCTAGAAGAGTGTTTGATTTCTCTATAGATTTAGATCCAAGGGCCGAACCCTTTTCTAAGGCACCATATCGTATGACCATCGTGGAACTAATGGAACTAAAGGAACAATTACAAGAATTAATGGATAAGGGATTGATTCGACCTAGTGTATCACCATGGGGAGCACTGGTAATATTTGTCAAGAAGGATGGGACACTTCGCCTATGCATAGATTACCATATGCTGAATAAGCTCACCATTAGAAATAAGTACCCTTGGCTAGAATAGATGATCTTTTTGATCAAATGAAAGGGGAAACAATGTTCTCCAAAATAGATTTAAGGTTGGGATATCATCAGTTAAGATTGAAAGAAGAAGACATTTATAAAACAACCTTCAGAACTAGGTACGGTCATTATGAATTCACAGTTTTTCCATTTGGTCTCACCAATGCCCCAGTTGCATTTATGAATCTAATGAACAGTATTTTCCATGATTGTTTGGACAAACTTGTATTGGCATTCCTTGATGACATTCTTATTTATTCGAAAAATGAGGATGAGCATCTTCAACATCTTCGGGTGGTTCTTCAACAATTGAGAGAACATAAACTTAATTGAAAATAATCAAAGTGCACCTTCTTCCAAAAGGAGGTACAATACTTGGCGCATATAATATTAGCCAGAGGAATAGCAGTGGATCCAACAAAGATAAAAGCTATAGTGGAATGGCCAGTACCAAAAAATGTGCATGAGGTCAGAAGTTTCATGGGATTGGTTGGGTATTACTGAAGGTTTGTAAGAAATTTTTCTAGGATCACCCACCCCATCACCTCACTTCAAAGGAAAGGAAAAAGATTTGAATAGATAGAGAAATGTCAAGAAGCGTTTAATACATTGAAGGAGAAATTAACGATTGCACCAATTTTGGTAGTGCCAGACCCTAGTGGTCATTTTGTAGTTATAACGGACGCGTCTAGTGAAGGTTTGGGTGGAGTATTAATGCAAGATGGGAAGGTAGTGGCTTATGAATCTCAAAATTTGAAGCAGTATGAGCAAAACTATGTACCTCATGATCTGGAATTAGCAGATATTGTGTATGCCTTGCAAATGTGGCAACACTACTTGTTAGGAAAGACTTTTGAACTTAAATTGGACCATCAAGGTTTAAAGTATATATTCACCCAACCTAATTTAAATGCTCACTAAAGGAGGTGGATGGAGTTAATTTCAGACTATGATTTTGAGGTCAGTTATATCAAGGGCAAGGAGAATAGAGTAGTCGATGCTTTGAGCTGACGGAAACATATAACTTCCATGGTGTCAGTTAATACAAATTTTAGAACTCAAATACTACAAAAATTGAATGAAGATGAATTCTACTTGCAAGTCCGTGAAGCTCTACAAGAAAACTCACAAGAGCCTAAATATGAGGGTTTTCAGATCGAAATAGATGGACTTTTGAGATATAAGGGCAGGATGTATGTTCCAAACTCAACAGAATTAAGGAAGTTGGTATGGAAGAAGGTTCACACAACACCATACTCAGGTCACCCAGAGGTAACCAAAATGTTGGCCGATGTCTAACCTTTATATTTTTGGAAGGAAATGAAAAAGGATGGAACCAAATTCATTGTAGGATGTTTTGAATGTCATAAAGTTAAGGTGGAGCACCAACAAGCAGGATTGTTACAACCTCATAGTGTACCAGATTGGAAATGACAAATCATCAGTATGGATTTTGTACAAGGCTTATAATGATGAGGAGTAACATAATGCAATACTGGTAGTAGTGGATAGACTCACCAAAGTAGCACATTTCATACTTGGAAACTTGACAGATGGGGCTTCTGTGATTGCTCGGAAGTTTGTACAAGAAATTTTTTGTCTACATGGAGTTCTGGAAAAAGATTATTTCTAATAGGGATGCTAGGATGGCATCTAGGTTTTGGCCAACTCTATTTTCTACCTTTGGAACTCAACTAAATATTAGTATAGCTTATCATCCTAAAACAAATGGACAAACGGAAAGAGTAAATCAAATTTTGGAAGACTTGCTAAGAATGTACTATATAGATCAGCAATATAAGTGGGAAGAATATTTACCATTGGTAGAATTTGCTTATAACAATTCATATCAATCAGCTATCAAAATGGTACCCTTTGAAGCACTGTACGATAGGAAGTGCAAAACACCTATCAATTGGAACAAGATGGAGGATAGGATCATTCTAGGACCCGAGATGCTTCAGGAAATGGAGGAATGGGTTAAGTTAATCAGATAGAGGTTAAAGGAAGCTAATGATCGGCAAAAAAGCTACGCTGGTGCAAAACGAACCCCCAAGCAGTTTGTGGTTGGAGAGAAAGTTCTCTTACGAGCTAAACCTCAGAAGAGCTCTATCAAATTTGGAAAAACCTCTAAACTAGCCCTGAGATATGTAGGACCTTTTGAAGTCGTGGAAGTTATCAACCCGGTAGCATACAGAATTGCTCTACTTATGACTCTTGCCAGATTGCATGATGTATTTCATTTCTCCTATCTTAAGAAGTACTATGCAGAATTTGACCATATGATTGACTGGAATTCCTTGCAGGTGCGGGATCCTAGGGTGATCACAATCAAGCCACTTAGAGTGCTCGAGGTAAGTAAGCTACGCTTATGTAACCGTGAGGTAATACAATGCAAGGTCTAGTGGGACCAATATTTAGAGGAAAATGCTACATGGAAGGATTATGATGAAATCCTTCAGAAGTTTCCTTATCTTTTTATGAACAATTAAGAAATCTATATATATTTATGATTTTAGACCTAAACCTTTAAATAAATAATCATCAGGGACAATGATTCTTAAGGGGAGAAGTATGTTACATCCCTTTTGTCTTGAACAAGATTATGACAATAATAAATGGTCGTTATGTTAGTTGTAATCAATACCTTTCATGAGAATGTGAAAATTTGGAAAAATAATTTTTAATTTATTTGATATAACTGCAATTATGAATGATTTCTTTATATATTTATATATATATGTGAAAGTGTTGATGTGTTTTTATTTTGAAAAGGAAACAGAGAACGGTCTAACCCTATTTCTTTACCAAGTGGATGCAAGACTGACAACAACTAGAAGGAAAGGGAAACATCATCAAGGAGAGGCCATAGTCTATAAAAGAATCAAATTACCATCAAGTCATGAGTTTGGTGTAAGGTTTCTAACGTGGTAGTCGTAACCTTGTGACATTATCGTACTTAATTAAATAATTTTAAAACAAGTAATAGATTTCAACCTTGGTGTAAAAGTGAAACAAGTCAACTTAATGAGTATCATCATTCTCCTTTTGAGGTCACATGTTTAACTCTTAAAGCACACGTTGGAGTAAGAATTGAATTAAATAATATAGTTGATAATAATATAAACCTTAAGGTTGCAATTGTGGAATGTAAATGTTGGGAGGGGGGTGACTTCCTTCCGTTTTGTGTTGGGTTGGTGGTAACTCGCCACCTTGTCCTTTGTATCTTGAAGAAACGCCCATGAAGATGTTTTTCTTTGGGTTCTTGGCTCGCTTAGAGTGATTTGATGGCATTCTTCATTACTTCTCTCTCTTTGGGGGGGTGAGGGTCGGCATTCTATGGTTTTTAACTTTTGTAAAAGCATTGCCATGGGGAGCGCCATTGTCTTTTGTTCGTCTCTCTATTTTCAAGGGCGGGGAAAAACATTTTGTTCTCTTGAATAAATCCACCATAGTACACTCCTAGATAGTGAGAAATCACGAAACTTCTTTTTCCATCATCTAGCTCACTGGGAGGAAATGCCAGGAGAGCTATTGAGTTTCAGTTTGCCTATTCAGGCACATATTTTGAGTGACTTTCAATTTGTTAAACCATAAATGATGAATAATCCATTATCTTGTTTCTGAAATCGATGTGTATAGTTAGTGCATTCATTGGAATCACGTTTTGTTTGTTGATTATTGATATCGTACCCTGTGCAAAATCCCAACTGCTTTGTCTTGTTGAAATGTTTCCTCCTTACCTTTTGATCCAGTTGTGGTCACTTGATCCTACAACTGAGTTTTCTGAGTCTTCCCCTATCACTGTTTTATTTGAAGTAAAATCCATACTATGTTTCTTACTCTTGAATCGGAAACTGTTCATTAATCTCTTTTCTTTTCCGTGTCAATTAATTGAAATATATTTAGAACTGAAGCGTTCTCTCAACATTGACAAAGTATGAAATTCCCTCAATTAGTGAGTAAGAAATGAACATATTATTCCTAATTGAAGAGGAACGAAATATGAGTTGAGTCGCTGAAAATATAAACTCAAGAGTCAAGTCTATTAATGCCGAGTAAGGGTGAGAGAGTTGATGGCATGAGAAATGTGCTAAATTGCTAATAATCATTAAATCCTTGGCCAAGGTTATGATGCTTAGAATAAGCAACAATCATCCATCAAGAATCAGATATACCCTTGGTTAGGACGGTCATTCTAGTTAGGAGAACCTATAGTGAAAGATCAACCAAGGTAGTATAGATTCTTGACACCAGACTCAGATGGCAAGATGGTAATTGGGGAATCCTTTATAGACTGCACCTCATGAAGGGTCGAGTTTCTTCAGTTGAAGAAACACGGGAGACCAGTAGGTATTTGGTTGGGCGGAAAATCCCTTGATGATGTTTCTCTTTCCCTCAAAGACTGAGTCTTGTGCAAGCATTCTAGCAGGAAACCTTCAGATTGTACTATCTCTTAACTCTCACTCTCTCTTAATTTCAAATTATTATTATCCTATATTGTTTATTTCCACTGCTATCAATATATGTTATATTCATTTCTTAAATAATGGATAGTTAGTTCATAACCAACTGTAGCTTGCAGTTATATAATTTGTTAATTGTTTTGTTTCAGCTGCATTTGAAAACTAGAAGTTAGTTATTGAATGTTAAGTAGTTAATACTCAAATTATTTATCTTTTCAGTTTGTTATATGTGATGAAACTCTCGTTAGTTAAATTAGTTAGTTACTCTTCAGCTGAATCTGGAAGTTAGTTACTTTTCTTCAACTATAGGAAGCTAGTATGTTACATTACTACTCTTACTGTTAGTAAGTGTATCTTAATTGAGAATCATTCTATCATTTTATTCTCATTTATGAAAGTTTAAGATATAAAAAACCATTACACATGTGATACCTAAGATTACTCAATCACGTTGTATAACGTTGTATACATGTTATCACACTCTAAGACTAAATAGAATCCTATGTTAGAAACTATGTGGTACTGTCATCAGGGTACCAAAGGTAGCCCGATATCTTGAATAGGAAATTGTAAGGGCTTTGGGATGGCCACATTGAATTAGGAGTAATAACTATGGTGAGGTTTAGTTTGAAATTTTTATATAAGTGGATGGAAATGTCACAACACAGGTTTTCTATATTGGGAAATGGTGCATATGTGTCCCTTGAGAGAAACTTTGTAAGGAGAACTACGTGTGACTTTGATCCGTATGGAAGCGGGTATGTTGGCAGTCCTGGGGTGAAGGATGTCCCTGTGACCTCAAGTCCAAAGGGGGAGGGTTCGGGGGGAATAACTCCAAGGGTTGGGGTTGTTCCTAATTGGTTTGACCTTCTCTCTATAGTAGGCTTTGATTTGAGGCTGAAATGAGTATCAGATGGTTAAGAAGGAATTAAGGAAAACTAATAACTTGTATTAAACACATAATGTACTTCTAAATACTAATTTGAATGAATTTGGATTGACTACTTTAGATTTGGTATTTGAATATATGTGCATGTTGGATAAATTCCATCTCATGTTGGTTCCATGTGACTTCTATGTGTTGTGAAAACCGACTCCATATCTAGAGGTCTTTATGTATAGGCCCGTATATATGTTGATTGTGATTGTGTTTCATGTTATGTATGACCCGCACAAGTGTGAACCTCCAGGATATTTGAGCAGTGATAGGAAATCATTGGACCATGCCAATGACCGATGTCTGGGCTACTACTAGGGGTTAGCTGACATTCACTTGGTTCACGGAGGTGAAGGTTGTTATGGGCTACCTTGGTTATGATTAAGATACAGTAACAATTGCACAAGCAGGGACCTATCTATGCGGGTAACAATAATCCAGGGCTAACCGTTGTATCGAGGGGGGTTCATTGGTTGCCACTAAGGGCACAAAAGTGATTGAGGCCAGTGTTACTCAGGATTGTGACGAAGATAGCTAACAATATCACTAAGGTCACAAGGTGGTATATGTCGGGAGCTACTTCTTCTTGGGTGGATAGACTTTTCGTCGGTGGCCTATAGGTGATTGAAGTAGGAATCCACTGAGTTATGGTAGGTTCACTACTTGTGGAAACCTTTGGGATGGAGGATGGACTTGTGGTGTAGCATGGGATGCACCAAATCCCCTTCCTAGTTGTCAAACTATATACTTAGTCTTGTAGGGTTGAGGACGAACTTGCAATGTAGTCTGGGATGCACTGAATCCTTTTTCCATTTGTCCAATGGTGCAGAAGACCGGAGGAAAGGATAGGACCCACGGTGTAGTGCGCAATTCACTGATATTTTTTCTATCTGGGATGCATTATGGACATGTGTTAGCCATTGTGGATGTGATGTATATTGGAGCTCGTCACTATGTATTTGTGATGTAGGTTGGAGCTCGTTATTGTGTATTTGCTATGTATGTTGGAGCTTGTTATTGTGTCATTGTGATGTATGGCAGAGCTCGTCATTGTGTATTTGTGATGTATGTTGGATCTTGACATTGTGTATTCGCGACATATGTTGAATCCAATCACTAATGTAATTGTGATATGCATATGAGATAATATTTTTTGTAATTGTGATGTGCTAATGAGCTAATCGCCATTATACTTGTGATTTGTGTATGATCTAGACATTGTTCTATTTGTGATGTGTACAAGCTAGTCAACTTGTGTATATGGAGGTATGCTCATGACAATCATTGTGTATGATCTTTGGGATTATGGTATGTTTGACCCCTTATGAGTATTGTGAATATTTGTACACTAATGTTGGCAAGGTTTGGTATGGACCCAACACTTGATGGCAAGTTATTATCAAAGTTATTAACATTATATTATAATTAGCTAAGTTGATAGGTTACATGTACTTAATTAATAGTCATGGGTTAAAAGTGAGATTAGAGATCTCATTCAAGAGGAGAGAATGAACTCCCTCTAACATTGTGGGGCAAACTACGAAGCCTCTGATTCCCATGATGGGATATGTAGGCAGGGTCACCATGAACACTCGAGGATTAGGTTTGGGTCTAGGGATGACCCTAAATATATGAGCTTAACACTTTTGGGTGTAAGCATATAAGTTGTGATGTTGATTTGTTATAGCAATGATGAATGTAGAACTTTTAATATTAACACTTCTAATTTAAGATGGAATATGTTTGATTGGTTAAATTGGTAGTTAATGCAAAGAAAAATAAAAAAAATTGTAGTGCTCGAGGGGTGGATTTTACACCAGGGTCCTTCCCGGGCACCCCAGGTTCCTTGTGGGTCCTTCTTTGGGTGCCCGGGAAGGACCCCGGGACAACCTAGAGAAGAACCAACAAAGGACCAGGACCAGAACAATACCCACATAGGTACAGGGGGCAAAAGAGAAAAACCCGATAACTTCAATTTTTAACCATTCCACCACAACCCTTTGGGATTTAAATGTTATATTTGAAACCCTAAAGAGGTTTTTTGATTTATACCCTAATGAAGGTTTCAATAAAGAATACAATGCCTCCCCTTAAATTTTAGGCCATAGTCCACAATTGCACCACCTACTATTTTAGTGTGATTCCTTTGTTTCTTTCATAAACCCTCTTAGGTGCAAGTAATTTATATTTTTGGTGATTGGCTTTCTTTTAAATACATTATTTATATTTATATTTATGTGCTATATTTAGTATGATCCCTTTGTTTCTCAATCACATATATGGACTGTGGTAATATCATGTCTCTTATAAGAAAATCGGTTTTATTAAATAAATATTACATCATCTTTTTCTTAAGTATGTGTTAAACTTTTCCACACGGTGTGGATAGCTGTTGCAAAAGAAATTTTAGGCCATAGTCCACCTTGGCACCACCTACTATTTCAATGTGATTCCTTTGTTTCTTTCATAAACCCTCTTAGGTGCAAGTAATTTATATTTTTGGTGATTGGCTTTCTTTGTAATACATTATTTATATTTATATTTATGTACTATATTTATTATGATCCCTTTTTTTCTCAATCACATATATGGACTGTGGTAATATCACATCTTTTATAAGAAAATCAGTTTTATTAAATGAATATTACATCATCTTTTCTTAAGTATGTGTTTTCCACACATGTGGATAGCTGTTGCAAAAGAAATTAAGAACTAAACATTATATACTAGAAATAGACATAAGCTAATTTTCTAGTTTAGGTTTGGGGTTAGGTACACGTTTGGTGCTCGGGTCTGCTAGTATGGCCCATACAATCTCTCTCTCTCTATATATATAGTATAAATGAGCATGGTTACATTATTTATGGGCCATACACTATTTATTATATATTATTAATTTATTTATGTATCCCACAAAATAAAAATTAAAACAGCCGTGTCACACCTAAAACTAAATCTGCCCATTTCCCATTTGAAAACATAAAAGTAACTAAAAATAAAGCACGCACAACCTCATCCATTTGTCTTCCGGTTGCTTGAGATCTACAGATCTTGCAACATACAATCAAACCATTTCCTATTTGAAAACATAAAAGCAACTAAAAATAAAGCACAACCTCATCCATTTATCTACTGGTTGCTTGGGATCTACAGATCTTGCAATATATAATCAAACATTTCTAAGCAGTGGCATCTATTTTATTTCAATTATTTGACATCCTATGTCCATTATAACAATGGTTATGCATTTTGAGGCTGCACTGATTATATAAATGGCCATGGTTACATTCAAAGCGATAGTGCTAGCATACTTTATTGACTTGCCCTACACCATGAACCTATTTTGGACTGATCTTCAATATCTTTCTGTCCTCTGCCATGAAATGCCCTGAAAAGTTTTGGCATTTTAAAAATGTTACCATGGTTTTTTCCAAGAATAGATGGGCATAGCCTTACCATCATGGGTACACTATGGGTATGTTTGACTGTCCCTGGGCTGCTCTCACTCCTGCTCCCATACCCATCCCATCTAGTATAGCGACGAGCCCAAAATCGGAACGACCTAGTAAACTTAGGAGATAACCATAGCATTAGAGGATACTTGTATAGAATAGAGACAAGTGGGAAATATGGCTTGCACTATTAAATTGAAGCATAATATAGTCATTGACTGGTTGTTTAGAGTTGGAGATGAAGAAGAATTCATATTAATGCAAATGGCTGAAGTTGGTCAATGGAACTCAAAAGCAAAATTAGTCACGAAGGGGAAGTACTAGGGTGGAAAGAAACCTTGGCTCTAGAATGTTACTAAACACTAAAGAAACATGATTAGAGGGTGTAGATGTAGAGTAGTATGTCCCAAATATAAGATCTATGTACAAGGACAAAATATTGAATGAGTGAAATGACTTTTAATGAGCTGCAACAAAGAGTAGTAGAAGAACAGAGTTGGATATTCAAACTAGAAACTGACATTATCAAACATCCATAGCAAGGCTTTGGGTCAAAGGAACTAAAGACATCGTGCACTACTACAAGAGGGCCAATATAAAATACAATTTTATGATTTGGCTAAGGGGGATTGAGTGGACATTTGAAGGAAGAAAGGTGTTCCTACAAGAGCCTCTTCGAACACCTAATTGAAATTCCAATGAATCAAAGAAAGTATTCAAGCTCATATATGTAAATACCAAAGAGCGTCAATGAGAGAGATCAGCCCTGCTCGACTCTAGTGGTGCTGTTAATAAAATTAAAGAGACAATGGAGAGCATGGCTGGTCAATGACTATCTAATATAGTCTCATGATGGCAATAGTGAAAGAATTTCAAGCACCAATAAGCTCTAAAAGTGTCTTAGAACTAAGCCGAAGAGCATTAAGTGTATAAAACAACAATATTTTGGAAGATTGTAGAGGACCTCCTCAATGGTATCTTGAAGTGTAAAAATATGGTAAATAGGCTGGAAATCCCTTTTGAAGCTTTCTTGCCCCTTGCTAAGAGATTATTTTTTTTCTTGAACCCAGAAAACTTTATGTCCAACCTGATGGTAGAATGCTTAGCAAATGTATGCCGAATCATAATTGTCTATATAGTAACTAGTTAATTGGATTTGTATTATCTACCAACCTATGAATGGAATGAATAATTTATTGTGCTGAAGTAGAGGGAACCTTGAGGAAACCGCCTTATAAAATAAATTTTCCATTGGGAAGGCAAAATAATCAACATTATATTTGAGAAATTCAACCTTGAGTCTCTCACAATCAGCTGCTCTGCCGGTAGATAACTTCCAAATAGCACTCTCACCAAGGGAATTAAAGACAAAAGGGAGGAGCGGAGGCTTGGATGAGAGGCTGAACCAAAATATAATAGAGGGAATTGGCATATGAGATCCAAGCATGTGGGTCAATGTATGATGTGAGAGCTAGCCTTGGAAGTATGTCCATATTTCTAAAGAGAATGATGGAGGACATCAAGGAGCTCATGCTTTCTTGTTCAAGAAAGTCACATCTTGTTTTAAAGAATATACAATATTTTCTATGCATGGAAGATATGGAAGAAGGGTCATGAACTAGGAGAAAACAGAACACCTGATGCATAGCATAAAATTCCTCATCCTAAGAAATGTTCATGGGGCAAGAACCATGAGAACAGTAGGAATTGGGATGATCAATCATCTCTAGAAAATAAGCATGAGCTGCATACCAAAGGAGAATAGATCATACTTAGCTGTGTCGGCAGAGAAAAAAGGAACAAAATAAATTATATTAATTTCCAGAAATAACAAAGTAGGTCAATGGGCCTAAAAAAGTGCATTCAATTTTAAAAGAGAAGTATTAAGGGACCCAGCATTACAAAAGTGTAACAAAGCACTATAGAAACATAAAACCAAAAAATGAGGTAAACAAAAAATGGTTAATCCTCAAAATATTAAAGGAAAGTAAAAATATGTATGTGATAGAAGGATACCTGAAGAAAGCGTGAAAATGGCAAAGATTAAAGCAGGAAACCATGGTAGGAGATCAACATAGTCAATTGCATACCATGAATCGAAGTGGACTGTGATGTGGTAAATAATGGAGGATCCAAGGGACGAGGAGGATAAAGAGGCTGTATGAATAGTGATAGCCAAAATAACATGATCAACAAGAGGGAGTTGATGGAGACAAGGAAATCCCAAATGAAAAGAATCAAAGATCTGCTGACAAGAACATAATTGGACATTAACATGCCCCTACGAGGGAATCAAGGAAATTATTTTGGAATCCAAGAAACATGGTAGTCCATCAAGGATATGAAGACCATGTACCTCATCCAATTGGAGAACATGTATACCTAAGCCATGATAAGGTTATATACATTAGTCGAGGTCTTTGTAAGATAAATTTATAGAGTTGAACTCCTGAAGTCTATAATAGCTCATGCTTAGACTAAATCGTACCTTCTATGCAGAACAAAGTCCTCTTTTAAACTTTTTAATATCAAAATAACAGCAAATCCACAGTTCAAGCATTTGTAGGTATCTTAAATTTCATGTTTATCCATCCTCTTGGGTCATCATTTCAAGTATTGGACCATTCTTATTTTTTATTACACTCTATTTTCCCTATTGTTCACAATCATATTTAACCCATGTGCAACCGACTAACGATTTAAACCTGAGTTCTTCCTTGTTTGAAGTCAGTCATGTGGAGACAATTTGACACAGCCCTTACTTTATTCTGATTGTCACGCCCTATATACTGCATATGAACACTATATTTCTTAAAAAGAAGACACAGAATTACTAGTTTACCAATACTTAGGATTTGTAATCATTAACCATTGCCTTAAATTTTTTAGCAATATTATAATGCTGGTTGCTTGGAAAACAATAAAACGTAATTCTCAGAATTTATGAATACATAATTATCTTATCAGGAACATCCCCCTTCCATTGATTCACATACTTGTAAAAAGGTCGAGTAAGGAAATATGAATATAGCAGTAAGCAAGATGAGACTGATCCGCTTTTCCTGATGGAACTGTAGAGAGAAAGATAATGATAATAATGTCTGTAATGGGCTGATAATGTACTTACAATTTCTATGGGGAGAGAATACCTTCAGCTTAAAATATTTTATTGTGTCCTCTATTTAGTCTTCCTTCCTCCTAATTTAGTCTGAGTCTTTTCTGTTTGCATTTGTTTCTTTTCTATTTGAATTCAATCTGGGGTGAAATTTAGAAGAGTAGAAGTTTAGGAGAAACTTGTTTTTCTTTGTAAACAAAAATGTATGTTGGTAAATTTCACATCAGATTTAGATTCTTCTACATTATCGTATACCTCATTCTTGTTGCCAGCACCATCAATCAAAATGTGTTATTTATTTTAAAGGATATTGATAAGTAAATTTAATTACAAATCGTGCATATTAATTGCATGAATCACCCATTTACAATGGACGGTTGTGTGATGAAAGACAATGCGGATGACAAATAGAAAATTTCAACTAAGTCCAAATAGTACTAGCTAAATCTGATAATGGTTTTAAAATCCTTTTGCTTGTTTACCCTTCATACGTAAGTCACAAAGTTTTCCTTGTCCCAAAAAGTCATTTTTATCTGCTTTTGAATTGGTATCCAACTCTGATACATTTTTGTAATGCATGTTTACAAACATTACAAATATGGAACTCCTATCCCTGCTTTATAATGAATTAATAGTTTTTTATGAATATAGTAGCATTACACTCCAAAAACTAGAGATTAATTTCGAGTAATTCTAAGATTTGATTGTGAAGCCATCCAAGAATGCAAATGAGTAAAAGGAAAGCACTAACAGAAAACCAGAAATGATAGAATAAACTGCATTCCATTCAATAGGAATGCAAAAGCTAAACTGCAATGAGATGCTCATATGAGAGCCATATGTGGGTATATATAGGATATTCTATCCAGAGACTAAAAACACAACAATATGGGAGAAAGTGAAAAAGCCCCCAAGTAAACTTAAGTAGGTGTGAAAAGGACTTAAATAGAGAACCAGATAGAAGAAGTACCCCATTCACACCAACAGTAATCATCCCTAGCCTCATTTGCCATATTATTTCTTGAAAAGTGGTTCTGTTTTTTTTTTCTACATACACCTTTCTTTTTTGGCTATTTTTTTTTACACTTTAGGAAAAGAAAAATAGAAGCATAAAAAGATTGGAGATATTTAGTTTAGTGTTAAGGTTAGCGCATTCTAACTTTTCAATTTTAACAGTGAATAGATTAATTTTGAGTCAAGATTTAAAACACTAATAAGAGTTTCTCTGGAAGGTCACCCATAGTTGTGTTCAATGACAATAGCATTTGCTTACTGTCTTAGGACGAGCTGTATATTTTACATAAATCCTCTTAGGTATAAGTAAAATAATTGTTTTCAAAATCCTTACTTTTTTTGTTTTTCTATAATTGGATTTTTTTTAAATGTACTATGTTTATTTCTAATCTTTATGGACTATATCTGACATGAATTAACAAAATCAAAATTTTGTCTATTTTCAAGAATATAATTAATTACCTGAGTTATTGCAAGATTTTCCCATTTTAAATCCAGGTAATTGAATTCCATTTACACTTTTGCCACACCATGTCAATACTGTGTAAATGGAATGCTACTGTGGTTATGAATCCCCATTTTCAAGCTCCTTTATATTCACCTGCAGGCAAGGCACTCTTATTACAGTGGCCAACCCCTCTTGATGACATGTTTGATAAGGTGGAGGTGAGAGAATTTACAGTTGCACATTTTATTTTGGGATTATTATGACCTATATATGTACTAGTCTGTGATGTTTGATTGCATTCTGACTTCCCTTTCAATCACTGGAATTAAATGCAACTAAAGCTCTGATGGTATGGATCAAAGTCAGTTGGTGGAAGAGTAGGCCTGCGTCTTTAAAAGGAAACAATTTCCATTCAACAACGGCAGGCAATCATCTTGGCAGGGTAGTGGATCATCATAAACCATTTCCTTGCCATGATAGACATATACTTCTGTTTGATTGTATGGCTTCATTATTTTTGTTTCCCCACCAAATTGAAATTATGTTAGATGCGTTAAATTCAAAAATTGCATTCAGATTTTAGATGGTAATGGAAAACTTATGAAGGAGGATTCAAAATCACTAGAGAGGATTCTTTCCAATATCAAGGTTTTACTTGAGAAAAAGAACTCATCACTATTTTCTCCTCAACTAAAGAAAGATTGAATATTGTTTTTATTTTGTCATTAATGAAAGATTGAATATTGTTTCTCACTTACTAGATATTTTATTTATGTTTTGCAATTAATTTTAAATGTTGTTATAAGGAAAGATAATAAAAAATAACATTTTAATCAGTGTGAATTTACAATTATAAAATAAGTTTCCAAATTTTATAAAAGTGGTTTTTAAATTAGACATAAAAAGAAGCTTTTAAATTTTATAAAATTAAATGAAAAAAAATATTATAAATTTACTATTTCATATAAAAGTAGTTTTTAAATTAGACATAAAAAGAGGTTTCTAAATTTTTTAGAAAATGAAGTGCAAAAGAAATATTCTAAATTTACTATTTTAAATTAGAGTAAAAAGAAGTTTCTAAATTTTCTATTTCATATAAAAGTAGTTTTTAAATTAGACATAAAAAGAGGTTTCTAAATTTTAGAAAGTGCAAAAGAAATATTCTAAGTTTACTATTTCATATAAAAAGTAGATTTTAAATTACACGTAAAAAGAAGTTTCTAAATTTTAGAAAATTAATTGCAAAAGAAATATTCTAAATTTATTATTTCATATAAAAGAAGTTTTTAAATTAGATATATAAAAAAAGTTTCTAACTTTTAGAAAATTAAATGCAAAAGAAATATTCTAAATTTATTATTTCATATAAAATAAGTTTTTAAATTAGATTTTAAAAAAAGTAAAAAAAATATTTCTAAATTTACTATTTCATTTAAAAGTAGTTTTTAAGTTAGATGCAAAAAGAAGTTTCTATTTAATTAAAGTTGAATACAAGCGTCTTCAAGTAGGAAAAGATCTTTCAAAAAAAAAAAAACCAACTAGGGATTTCCACCAAACGAGCATAAACAAACCCTACCCACAAAGCAAAAAAAATCAACCAACACCCACCTTACAAAAACTTGTTCAATTTTGCAAATTCCCCAAACTCAATTTTCCATTCCACTCCCCCTACAGCCATCAAGCCAAAGAATTTCTTTAGAAATTCAACCACTGCCCCTGCTAACATTTAGTGACGCATCAAGCCCGGATCGTGCAAATCCAAAAGAAAGGGAAAAATCTTTACTATGTCCTCCTCTTGAAGCCATTCCACATTGCAAGGCCTTGGAATCCTTTGCCTTCAATCACCACACCCAGAGCATCATCTACGCCTTCAACCAAGTGCTCCTGGAACATTTTCACCAAAATTTGCTTTGCTTCTACCTTTGAAATCCTCAAATCCAAAAGGGAAGCCAAGAAGCACGAAGAGACATGCAAATTATCACGCCCGTACTCCCCATTCTCCAAATGACCCGTGCCAAAAACCATCTTCGTTGCCACCACCACTAGTGGATCATTATTCAACAAAATTCTCTTTAATCTTTGGTCTGTGATTTCCTTAAACGCAGCTTGTCTCACCAATGACTTCAAAGAAATTGGCATATCTACTCCAAAATGAGCAAGACCTGACATAGAAACCTCAATCACAAATTTTGAACCCTTCACCATTGACCTTTCTGCAACAATTGTGCTCGGCTTTGGAGAGAACAAACACCTATAGACACCACTCCCGCCTACTATGATAACTGCACGCCAAAAATGGCTTTGGCCTTCAATAAATAAGAAAACATAACCCACAAGACTGTCATCGTCCACAAATGGTAACATGTTTAGCGTGCAGAGCGTCCTTGCAAGGAGGAGGAAATCCTTCCCATAATGTTCACTCATGACAATGCGTGGAGGTGGGTGTCGTATATGTCCTTAGCATCATGCCAAGAGCCATTGACAAGACACCCCGACACACCATTCCAAAATCGCTGCCACCGCACCACACCAAAGCCTGACACTCATCCACCGTGGCAACCAATGCCACCTCCCTCCGCCACCTTGGAGGGGAGCCCTCCCTACCACCCTCATGTTTTAATCATCCTCTATTAATTACTTTTAAGTTTGGACCTGTTACACCTAAATTTGACAAAATGTCAACCTCATCATTTTGTTCCCTCAAGGTATGATTGAACATTACTTGATCCAACCTATCAACCTAAGCCAAGGCAACATCCAACAATTCTCCAAGTTTTCAATGTTGAATTTGTTTAGATCTCAACACATTAATCACAATGGAAGAATCCCCTTCAATTATTAAACGACACACCACCAATTCATGGCATAAATCTAGACCCAACAAAAGTGCTTGAAATTTCATTGCATTATTCATACCCATTGGTAAGGACTTCGCTAGTTTTCCCAAAACCTCTCCATTAGGATTTCTTACTATACACCCTGCACCCGAGGGCCCCGAATTACCCTTACTAGCTCCATTAAAATTCAGTTTTACCCATCCTGGTTATGGAGGAAACCAAACTACCTTTCTACAGTCTTGCATAGAGGCAGCCCCACTAGAGTCCCCACAAAGTTTCTAAATTTTATTATTTCATATAGAAGTAGTTTTTAAATTAATATACTTAAAATTAAAAATGAATAATATATATATTCAAGATATTTTTAAAACATTTCCCTTAGGTTTTTATATAAATTTATTTAACTATTTTTTAATAAAAAATAATTATTATTAATAAAGATAAGATATAAAAAAACATGTTAAGTAACTACCATAAAAAGAAATTTTAAAAATTTAGAAAATTAAATATGAAAGAACTTTCTTAAATTTTATTATTGCATATGAAAGTAAGTTAATTAAAAAATTTAAAATTAAAAAATATTGAAAACATTTTCAAAAGTTCTAAATTAATGTATTTAATATTAGAAAATAAAATAAAAAGAAAATATCTTAAATTTACTATTACATATAAAAATATGTTTTCTAAATTAAAATATTTAAAACCTAAAAAATATTTAACAATTGAAAACATTTCATACAAGAAAAATCAGTCATATTATAATTAAGGTTATACGATTAGGGTTTAATTTAAATTAGGGTTCGATAAGGGTTAGGGCTTGATAAGGGCTAAGGTTAGGGTTCAATTATTGCTATAGTTTAATTAGGGCTATGATTCAATTAAGGTCAAAGTTAGGGCTAGGATTCAAGTATTCTTAGAATTTAATTAGATTTAGTGTAGTGCCCCTCCATGTTTCAACATTTATGATGCTTATGTTAGATGCTATTGGATTTATTTTGTGTTTTCAAGTACTCTTTACTTGTGGTTAGGACATTCTAAAATGACGCCCATTCAATATGTTTCTATGTTATGTGATGTAATACTCAAGACTTGTTAAATGTTGATTAGTCTTTGATTATTTTGATGATGATTATGACATGTTTATGAATATGCTAGAAATAGAATGTGTTATCTTATTATGGATGTTACGCAAGATGTTATTTGATACATTATTGTTACCCGATTTTCACCTGCGAGCTCAATCAAGCAGGGCAATCTATGTCTTCAAGTGTTCATGAAGGCCAAATGGAGGAACATTTGTATCAAGGTTACATATTTTCTAACTTGTTTGCTTCTTGTGCAGCTGCAAGGGAAAATTATGTTTTAAATTTGACACATAAATTAAATGTGGCTCCCATAAGGGTTGAGCCCAGCGTGCAGGTGTTCAGTTTTTATTGGGAGGGTCTTCATCTTATGTTTTTTCCTTGCTTTCCCACTTTTTGTTTTGTTTTCTTTGTGCCCTTTTCTTTTTGTTCTGTCGGAGGAAAAGTCGGAACCGAAACTGAACATCAAAACTTTTCCAAAGTTCCAGTTTCCATTTTTGTTTCGGTTTAGGTTCCGGTTCCGCGCATTGTGCATTTGTTTTCTTTTGACTGTGGGGTGGTTTTTCCCTTTGTTTCTTTTCTTTCCTTTTTCCCATTTTCACTTTGAGTTTTGTCGGAGGCAAAACCAGAACCGAAACCGAACATCGAAAACTTTTCCAAAGTTCCAGTTTTCGTTTCTGTTCCGGTCCCAGTCCCAGTTCCGCCCGTTCTTCTTTTCTTTGCTTTTTTCATTGCGGTGATCGAGGGAGGTTTCTTTCTTTTTGATCTTCTTTGTGTTTTTCTTTCTTCCCTTTTGCTTTGTGTGTTGTTGGAGGTGGATCTGGAACTATAACCAAACCTGAACTTGGAAAATTTTCATGGTCTCATTTCTGTTCCGCTTCTGCCCCCCATTGTGTTTCGCCCGGGATCAGTTTTGGTTCCAATCTCGCTTTGCTATCTTTTGTTTGGGGGTTCTTTACTTTGGCGGAGGTGGAATCAAAACGGGGGATGGACTTGGAAATGTTGGTTAGTTTCGGTTTCAGTTTCCATCCTGACTCTGACTCTGCCTTTTCTTTTTGAATGCTCGGGTCGCCAAGACGTTTTGGTCGCTGTGAGTTTTCTATTTCTCTCCGCTCAGGGAGAACTCGCGTCGACAGTTGTTCACAAGGGTGTCATCGGGGGGACTCCTGGCCAAATGGTTTTCTCTCGATGTGATGTCTTGCCAACTGAGGAAGTCTCGCCGACGGGGGGGGCACTTCAGCGTAGCATTAAGGCTCACCAAGACCTTGTTCCGACAGTCTTGCCGATGGATGTGTTCATGTTGGGCTTCGCTGAGACTCTTGCCAATGGTCTAGTCAAAGTGATATCTACTACCGGGTGCTTGCACTGTGAACTCTTGTTGATGACTGATAGTCTCGCCAACAAGTGTTTTGACATCAGTAAGACTTAAGGGCTCTATATGACTCATAGCGAAAGTGATTGTCTTGCCAATGGGTTTGTCATGGACTTTGGTGAAAGGTCTCGCCGGTCTTGTCGATGGGTATGTATATCTTCGGTGGAACTCCTGGTGACAGGTAGCGTCGGGGAAAGGTGTTACCCTCGGTATGATGTCTTGTCGATGACTGTTGGTCTTTCCAATGGAAGGATGCTTCAGTGTGACATGGAGGATCGCTGAGACTCTTGTCAATGACTGATAGTCTCACCGATAGGTGTTTTGACATCGGTTGGACTTGAGGGATCGCTATGTTGTCTTGTTGATAGCGATGGTCTGGGCAATAGTGTTGGATATTGGTATGAATCTTGTAGCTCGTTGTAAACTCTTTCCGACAGTGGTAACTTATGCTGATAGTTGTTGTGGAGCATTGTAGCATCGGGGAGACACGACTAGTGTCTCACCGACATGCGTTTCTGCAGGAATAACTTTTGACCGTCTGAGGATCCCACATGGTATCTGTTCAACCAATCGAAGGAAGCTGAAGGTAAACCATGGCAATTTGACCAGTGAGAAGAAGATCAACAGACTATGTGTGGTATGGATCTACTTTGTGATCGAAGATGATGATTGGATCGGTGAACAGTGGTGTTCATCTGTAAAGATCTAGACGGGAAATTCAGACACTGCTTCTCAAGGGGGTCAACTTGCGGAAAGATCTGTAACAAGAGGGAAGCAAAAAGGAAGAAGTTGCAAGTCTCAATGACAGTTGGGATGTCTACTGACAAAGGTAGATCGACATTAATGACCATACTTCAGAACATTCAAAGCAGCTCTGCAAAGAAGTATCGAGGGTGGACACAAGAGCTGCGAGTTAATGCGATCGTTGCAAAAGATTTGAAGGCCATGCCTAGGAGTGAGCTTTCACCAACATGAACAGGGTATGCACATTTAATGCCTCATTGACTTTATTTCCAAAAAACTCTTCGAGGGCCGACATGTTCAGGAACCGACTCATTTTTTTGTAAACCCTAGGGTGGAGGCCAACACTTTTTCAGTTTTTTGTTGTATATATGACATTTTTTCCTCTTTGTAAAGGGAGAGTTCTTGGTTAAGAGATTGTTGAAAGAGCATTATTCAGACTTTGTAACTCATTTTTATGAATACTACAGATTTGTAATATAGAGACTCTTATTTTTCTCAATAGAAAGTCATTTCCTTCACCGATTTCCTTTGTTGTTTTAGTATTGGTTGTGAATTGCATGATAAAATTATGTGCAATCTTTTATTTTATCAGATTCCTTCAATACTAGATGCAAAGAATATTATGTCATAGTGCAGGTTTATGTTAGTGATCTCTTTCTATTGCATTTATATCTGTGAAAACATCATCGTTTTCCTTGTGTTAAGCATTAGAACAGTTTGAACCTTACATAGAATCACTTTTGCAGACATAAATCTTTGTGTTGTGAGATTGTTTAGCTTTATTGAGATTTATGAGTTTCAACAGTCTTATCAAATTTTATCTTTGGTGTACCACCTGTTAGTGATAGGTTTTAAATTTCAAGCATATCCTTCTTACTCTTTTCCTTGTCATTTTTTTTAGTATTTTCAAGTTATCTTAAGGGGAACCAGCCCATAATCTGGAGGTCCACTTCATTCCCAGGTCACCCACAACCTTGAAGTGTTCCCATGTGTCAATAGGTTGCTACAGTTCATAGCTTAGCAAGGGTGCAAACCTTATTTGACAACAATTATATGATGCTTTTAAATGTTATTTAGGTGTGAAGGGAAGGATGTTGCATTTCTCACTTGTGAGAACCCTACGATGTTTTGATTTCCTTTCACCATGTATGTGATGATTATATATATGTGCAAATACATTTTTTGTGTTGCATGTTTCAGGTACTAGGCATTCACTCCACCTAAATTGGCAGGTCTAAGCATGCCTTTAACCCAATGGATCAATTGATCAAAAATAACAATTAGTCCCCTAACCTAGCCATCATCCTTGAAGAGGATGAGTACCTAGTTTTGCACCCTGTCAGTGTTGTCAGTATGGTTGGTATGGCCAGTCAGTGTGGTATGTGGTCTTGCTTTTTGACCTTGCTTAGTGGTCAGGGATTGATTGGCATTTGATTTAAAAGCGTTTGATTAATGCTTTTGATTAATTATCGTATTAAAATAAAATTATTAAGTTAAAAGGTACTTTTGATAAGTAAATATAAATGCTTATATATAATTATAGTTATGATAAAATAAATTATAATGTAATGTTGAAGTTAATTTAAAATAAAATATTATAAAGCTTAAATATAAAGTTAATTATTAAACGTTAATAAAATTGGAGTATGTTTGGATAAATAAATATAAATACATCAGTAATCATAATAAATAATAAAGAAAAAGGCTTTTAATTAATTAAAAGCTTATTATTGTTCGAAGGAAAAAGGCTAATTTAATAAATTTAAAGTTAATTACTAATTGTGAAAATTGATGGGTTTTCCCGGAAAATGAACAATCTCCTCATTTTGTACATATTGTTCTTCTAGGAGGTTTTTCATTCAAGTTTTTGCTGAAAGAGTAATTTGTCTGCAAATTTTGAATACGATGGGTTTTGAATTGGGATTTTGGAAAAATTGATTTGGGGTTGGAAGGATTGGATTTGCAAGCTGTAAATTTTGAGCTCGACACCAAATCTTCAGCCCAACCAAGTGATTGGATCCAGGTTCCATTGTTTTTCTGAATTTTATGTTGAATGCTTATGTTGTTTGAAAACAAAATGTTTCTTTATTTATTTATTTTGAATTGAAACAATTATTAAACGTCTTCTTTGAAGATTTCCAAAGCTCTTTTTTGTAAAACGTTTTGTGCATATTCAACAGTCATGAAACCCTATTTCTTTTGGGTATTTTGTTTACGCTGCCTCAATTCAATTGCATTGCTATGAATTTCTTTATCTATATTGGGTGTCGATTTATTTTCTTCCTAGCCAATTACTCTTCTCTGAAATTTTCTTAAACCTTTGTTGCAAATACATTTAGGGTGTACCTTGTAGCCAGCTAATTGCATTTGTTTGACAGTTTCTAAAATCTTTTCAACAAATCCCAATTTGTGCAGCCCTCAATCACTGTGCTCCATGAGATAACATCTATTTGAGGCATTCAATCTTATGCAAGTGCCCTCTCTATGCTTCCAATACTTGCATACTTGTTTACCAGGCCGATTTAACAATAAAACCAGGCATGCACACTTCTTGCCATCATGTTATTCTATAAATCAACATTTTTTCTTGAAGCCCCTGTCAAATGCCCAGATGCTAGCAATGTGCCTTCCTATTCTTGTGTCATCCCTCTCTTTTCCCTGTGGACTTGCTTGTGCTTAGGGTTATGTTACTTGCTCATTGAGTATAGTGTGGGGCGACTTTTTTTTTTGAATGTTATACACATTATTGAAGGGTTCAATTTTATCTTCATAGCTATAAGGTATGTGCAATACATGATACTTGTATTGTGATGTTTAAACATTATGCATGGCATTTGATGCTCTGTGTTTTTAACAAATACTGCTCATTGCAACTTTCTATCTTGCACCAAACAACTAATTTTGGATATTTCGATTGTTAATTTAAGAGCCCTATTTTTGGTAATCATTGTTTATATAATATGTAGAATTTGATGAATATGTATGTATGCTAAGTTGGGAAACTTGACGTTTGCATGGCGCTTTCATCCTTATGATTAATTTTTGATACTGATTATTGCATGGTTATTTTATGAGCTACATATTCCTTTAAATGGCTTCAGTCTAAGCCTTGCATTTGATGTTTGCTCTGCGTTCTCCTCTTGATGGTTTATATTCAATATTAAATATATTTTGATTTCTTTCAATGGTTTTACTTAGGTTTGGAATTTGGTTTATATCCAGTAAATTCGCTAGTTGATGGATAGCAATGGTGTTTGAATTCGATGTCTATGCATTTTGCTAGGTATTTCGATTTTCCCTTTTGATGGTTGTAGTATGTTTGGTAGTCGATGCTTTTTTGTGTGTCTCATTTCGCTGAAAATGATTATGCTTGGAAATTTGAATTATTTGCATTGTGTTTAGTAACCGTTAGATGTACACTGTTTTCTTTTAAATTTGATGCTTATAGTTTAGCTTTGGCAACTGTTGCTTGTATTCAATGAATATGCATATATCGTATGTTTGGATTCACTGATTTATATTTGGTATTTTGATGTGATTTGGCATTCGAGTATATATATAATTCATGGATTTCGATTATGTATATATGATATGTATGATGTTTGTACTTTAATTCGGGTATTCAATAGATTTGTGTTCTAATGATATTCGATACCCTGTATATCGTTTCATGAAAGTATATTAAGTTTGGCATTCAATTTTGTAATATATATATATATATATATATATATATATATATATATATATATATATATATATATATATATATATATATATATATATATTGCCATATCATAATTTGATACATTGTACAATAAATTGCATTTTGTTTTAATATATATATATATATGGAGATAAATACATATATGCATATATTATGGTTATAGCAAGTGAATAATACGGTCCATGAGATTAAATGATTTTGTTAGATAAATGAACTCGGAAATTAAGTAGGGGAAAAATGATTTATTTATATATATACATTTAGATAATTAAAAGATTTGTTTAAATAAATGAACTAGATTATTTTTGTGATTGATTAATTAATGTTGATTGCTTTTATAATTATTTAATAGTTAAAATGTAAATTTACCATGTCATTAGTTATTGAGTACAATTGATAGTGTGGTAAAAGGTTTATTAAGTGAATTGGTGGCTAAGTTAACGAGTATCATGGGATGTGGAAATAATGTATTTCACAAACGTATTGTTTGTTTGATCATTTGTATTGAATATTGTGCTTGATTTTTAATATTGGGGTGATTTTGGTTATTGTTTTAAAGTGGGATTTATTTGTGGAAAATTGTTAAGTTGGCTTCAAGAGGCTTGGGAGGGAGTATTTTTGTATGTATGGTTCTTATAATGTTTTCGTTTTGGAAGTGGTTGACAATGTTTTTGTGTTGTGTGCAAGATGGTCAATGCCTTGCACAATGTATTGATTTTTGTGATTATGTTAAGTGTGCAAGAAGGTCAATTCCTTGCACTGTGAATGGATTCATATGATTATGTTAAATATGCAAGAGGGTAAATTCCTTGCTTGATGTGTGGGGGTTTACTAGTTGCAAGAGGGGAAGTGGCTCTTCATGGGGGTCGGGACCCGAAGTGGTGCCCATGATAACCCATGGAGGGTTTCTTAATCTAGTGATAACCTAAATAATGAATTAGGGGGATGGGTAGATTTCACATTAATCAAAATAATGGTATGCCTCACTCATGGCTCAAGTGTTCATTTAGGCTTGAGATGAGATGGGAAGACCTAGAATGACAAGATCAACTGCCTTGTTCGCATGAAAGGTATGTTAACTCGGTATGAGTTTGTATGGAGGCCAAGGATCGGTAGAGGCTACTAGGATAACCCTGGATGGGGGTCGAGGCCTAGGGAAGATCTTCCAAGATAACCCATAGCAAGCTATGTGATGGAACTCCTCCTTATTGCAGTCTAGCATTCTCTAATTGCATTTCCTCCTCCTGTTGTGTGTGTGCCTCTCGAAGTGAATTCAATGTTGTATGTGATGTTAACAATGTTGTGTTGGAGTCATGTATGGTCCGTGTTTATGTTAGCATGTTTCCTTCTTGACTGTCTGTATGATGTGGGTCTTTGTGTTATCTCCTAGTACAGGGGGTGGACCTTAGGGTTCCACATGGTTGGGAGGTTGGTGCTTTTTCCTCCATTGGGTATACTTGATGCATGTTTGAGTGTGTGGAGAATGCTTCTTATGTTGTGGTGGACTCTAGTTCTTATTCTAGGGTGATCCCACCATACTGGTTTACAATTCTTGGCCAAACTAGACATTGAATTACTTTTTTCTAACTAAATCTTACTTTTAGGCACATATAGTGGCTAAACCATAAGTGATTTAAAGATAATGCAAACTAGTGATTTGTGACATTTTTTCTATAGATTCTAAATATTTTTTTTTTCAAAATTTTTGGAATCAAATTGCACTTCTTTTTCCATCTCCTTCGAAAACTAGTTTTTTTCAGTAAACATCATTTTTAAGGAGTGATGCTCACCATATACAACATAACTTTTTTTCCATGAAGGATAAAATTCTAATTTTTTCAAATTTTAGATTTCTAACTACGATATCTATTGCTTCCAATTGGTTTCATGGTGTTTTATTGAATTCTTTTTCTTTAATCAAGTTTTGAAGTCAAACCAATTACAATTTAGACATAGGCAGATCGTATACAACATAAAAAAAATTGTATGTATCGAAATTCAATTTTTTTTGTTGGATCAAGGACATCAATATCTAGTGCACTAATATTTTTCAATTTTTTTTTATAATCTACTATTTTTCCACATGTGCAAAACAAAGAGTTTGATTTTCGGTGAAAAAACTATGTTTAATGAAACTAAAAAAACAAATACATAATAAAACCAAAACATATTAAAATTTTAATCGTTGGATAGCCCATTCTGAAGACTACCATCATCCAGTTGGTTCTGTGAAGCTTCCTCCATTTTCATCCTCAACTCAAGCTTCAAAGGGAAAATTTTTGGAGTTTTTTGGTGCCATAGGGGGAGAAGAGGGGGAAAGGGGGGTTTGAGTGAACCCTGGTTCGAGCGAACCCCCTTTCCACAACCCTTTCCTTTGATTTTTTTCCCAGAAAATGTGGGACCTAGCACTTAATGGGTTCACTTGACAGGGGGTTCACTCAAACCAAATGTTTGTTCAAACCCCCAAAAACCATTTTTTTTTTTCATGGGGGCATTTTTTGCAATTTTCCTTCCTCACTAGAATTTTAAACCAGTTTTGTGGGTTTACCCTCCAGTTCGAGAATACAACCTTACTATGTATATGTATTGGATTGTACTATTGTGGTATCACATTGTAATCTGATGTACTCTTCCCACATGTACTCGGGGAAGCATTGTTGAAATGATGTAACGATGTAACATATATTGATGTACTCTTCTTGTAATGGTTATTGTAAAATGATGTACCTTGTATATATTAGTTGGTTAGATATGTTTTGGTTTTAAATGTTGATTATCATGTGACATGTTATGAAGTCAATTAATGTTGAAACATTCTATGTGGTGCTTTTAAATGAATCTTGCATGCTAGATAATTCATGGCATTTGAAAAGTTAATAATATGATTCTAGCTATCTTGATTATTAGTCTGTGAGTAGCATAGTTGAGGAACCTTAGAGGACTTGGTTTAGATTATTATATCATGCAATCTAATGATATTTCATTTTTTAAAAATGTTCCATTATTATTGCATAGTTAGTGTTGTCCTCTAGGGTTCCTTGGTGAGGCGTTACATTTAGGGTTAGAGTTTAATTAGGGTTAGTGTTCACTTAAGGTCAGGGTTAGGGATAGGGTTCGATTAACATTCAATTTGGGTTAGGGTTAGGTTTTTACAATAAATATTTGTGTTAGGGCTAGGTTTGGGCTTCATATAGGGTTATCATCAAGGATAAGGTTATGATTCAATTAGGGTTACAATTAAATTAGGGTTTGATTAGGGTTAGGTTTTGGGTTTAATTATGATTCTATGATAAATCTTGGGGATAACTAGGGTTTTATGGTTATGGTTCAATTAGCAAGATATCTAATGGAGTCTCTAGAGTGGAATTGAGTAACCAACTATCCAAAATGAAAGAAAATATCATAAGCCATTTGGCTACCTAATTGGACACTCTACATGTCAACAAAAAGCAAGAAGAGGCAGAGGCAATCTTTATTGAATACTGCCCTAACTACAAACAAAGAAAAGCTAATTGTAAGTGCAAAAGAGTAGCAAGTATTTCAAAGGATAGACCAGGAAAACTAGACTTTCAAGCACTAGATGGTGAAGATGGACAATTGTTCTACATTGCACAAAAGAGGCCATGATAATGAAGACAAGGTATGCCTCAAGATCCTTTGAATTTCAATACACCATTTCCAATCAACAATCAAAATTTCCCTAGTTGGAACCCTCGACCTTGGGAAAACACACAAAACCAATGGAAAAATCCTCAACCAAACCAGAACTAGAAACAACAAAACATGTGGCCACAAAAAAAAATTCAAGGATCCAACTACAAACCCTAATGGCCATAGAAAAATCAGTGGCAACCTCAATGGTAAAAGGGCTAGAAATGGAAAAACCAAAATATGAATTACCAACAACCACAACAAAAATCCATCATTCCTAATCCAAAAAATCTATCATCTTAGCCACCAAGAGCACCTCAACTACTAGCCCAACCTACACCTAACCCAAATAACAAGCCTGTTCAACATGCCTACTCTAACGAGGCTATTCAATACCCCACTTATGGGGTAGAGGTGAGTGATGTCCACCTCAGGTCAGGGAAAATATTGGTTGGGCCTTCATCACCTCAAATCACTAAGTTGGTAGATGAGGAACCCTCAACAGAAGCCTTAAACAATCCACCTATGGAACTTGAGTCAAATCAGGTAAACTAGACCACTTCAAATCCACAACCTCCATTCTTTGAGCAATTAGTTGTTCAAAAACATCAAAACCAAGATGAAACTAACCTATTAGGATAGCTTCAAGATGTGTGTATAAAGATACCCCTCATCTAAACCATCAAGGAAATTCCCATTTACACAAAAATAGTGAGAGACCTTTGTCTTAAAAGGCGAAGAAGAAAGAGAAAATACCCTTAGACTTTACATGTCTTAAAGAGCCTTGCCAACATTATGCTAGGAAACATCATTGTCCCTAAGTATACAGATCCTAGAATTCCAGTGGTAGATGTTAAGATAAACGGTACCCTCATAAAAAATACCTTGATTGACTTGGGGGCAACCATTCATATGATGACTAAGGAAACAATGCAGCTATTGTAGTTAGTAAACCATAGACCTACACCCACTATTTTACAGTTGGCAGATAGGTCAACAATGAAACCTAAGGGCATCATTGAGGACTTTTCATAGCTTTGGATTCATGGGAGTACCATGAAAATTTCATAGTACCACAACCAAAGGTTAACTTTACATGTTATCCTCTTATTCTAGGAAATCCATGGTTAGCAACAATTGACGCATTTATAGGTTGTAGGTCTAGAAACATGACTATCTCAAATGGAATTGTGACCAAGAAGTTGGTCCTTTATCCACTAGCCCAACCTCATGCAAATTTAGACTAGACCATCTGGCCTACTCTAGATGAACAAGACCAATATTCCCTGCAGACTCTCATGATTATTGAATGTATCCTTTTGTTGAGTAACCAAGATGATGATGATTTAATTGCACACATTATACTTGATAACTATGATAGGAATGTGCAGCAATAGGAGTGCCTCTCATGTTTGTGGGATCCTCTATAGAATATTATACCTGCTAATTCATCATAATCAGTATCTCAAATTTTCCATTCTTTATTGCCACAACAATGTGTCCCAGATATTGTTGGACTTGATCTAAGTTTATCTATACAATCAACATTTAAGACTTTAGAAATCATACCAAGTAGACTGCTAAATGTTAGCAGTGGGTTAACTATTGAGCAACAAACTTCCCTAACCACTATGCTATAGGAACACACAACAACCTTTGCATGAGACTACCATGACATAAAGTGGATTGATCCAAACTTGTGTATGCATAGGATCTACATTAATGATGGTTTCAAACCAATGAGACATCCTTAGAGGAGAATGAACCCTGAGCTAAGAGACAGTCAAAGTTGAGTTACAAAAACTGCTTGATGCAAGTTTCATTTACCCTATTTTTGACATTCAATGGATTTCACCTCTAGTTATTGTCCCAAATAAAGGGGGGAAATAGAGATTATGTGTGGAATATAAAGAATTAAACATAACCACTAGAAAACATCACTTTCCATTACCTTTCATTGATCAAGTGCTTGACTCCCTAGCAAGTAAAAAGTACTCCTTTCTAGATGAATTTAGTGATTACAACCAAATTAGAATAGCTCCAAAGGACCAGGATAACACTGCCTTTACATGCCCTTAGGGCACATATGCTTATTTTTTTCTTCCCTTTGGACTATGTAATGCTCTAGCCACTTTCCAAAGGGCAATGCTAAGAATTTTCTTAGATTTTTCACATGACTCCATGGAAATCTACATGGATGATTTCACAACCTATGGAGAAACATATGATGAAGCACTTAATAATGTATAAAAGGTCTTGAAGAGATGTGAAGAACACAATCTATCTGTAAGTCATGAGAATTTTTTCATAAAGATGACCCAAGAGATTGTTTTAGGACATTTTGTATCAAGTGAAGGGATTCAAGTGGATCCAAACAAGATATATATAATCTTCGCACTCCCTATGCCATAAAAATAGAAAGATGTCAGGATATTTTTAGGACATGCTAGTTACCATAGAAGATTTATTTGGGACTTTAGCAAAATTGCAGCACCTTTATATGTTTTACTCACAAAGGATATAGAATTTGAGTGGACCACAAAATTCCAACACTCTTTTGAAGTGCTCAAGATAACATTGACCAAAGCACCTATCTTGAGAGGACCAAATTGGAATTTTCCTTTCCACACACACACAAATGATTCAAAATTTTCTATAGGAGCAGTACTTAGACATAAGGAAGGTAATAAGGAGTATGCCATATACTACATTAGCAAGAACTTACAAGGTGTATAACTCAACTACACAGTCATAAAAAAAAAGAGATGTTGGTAGTTGTCTATGCAATTAACAAGTTTAAGCATTATGTTACAGGGTATCCAGTCTTTATCCACATTGATCACACTGCAATAAGGTATTTAATGAATAAACCTATGGTTGGTGACATACTTGTTAGATGGCTATTATTACTATAGGAATTTGACATCACCATAGTGGACAAGCCTTGAAAAGCAAATGTAGTGGAATTTTTTTTGTCTAGGTTACCAACTCAATTACTAGAAGGTTTTTTTGATGATTATTTTCTAGATGAACATCTATTTTATCTAACACTGCAAACACCTTGGTTTGCTGATATTGCTAATTATATAGTAGCAGGACATATACCACTTCATTTCTCCCCTAGAGAAAAGAGATAATTGGTACATAAAAGTTTTCTCTAGTCTTGGGTAGATGGTTATTTATTTTATACAAGTCTAGGAAATATTATGATGAGATGTATGAGATAGGATGAGGTATTTGATATCCTCAAAGCCTGCCATGATGAACCCTATGGGGGACACTTTGTAGCAAAGAGGACTGCACTCAAGATTCTTACCATTGGCTATTACTGTCCAACTCTTCATAAGGATGAAGTGAAATATACAAGGAGTTGTGACATATGTCAGCAAATGGACAAGCCAACAAAATATATGAGATGCCTTTGTAACCTCGGTTGGCACTAGCAGCATTTGATAAATGGGGGCTAGACTTCATTGGCCCAATATCACCAACATCCAATAACAAGGAGTATATCCTAGTTTGCATGGATTGTCTAACAAAGTGGGTTAAAGTCAAAGCATTGCAATTTTCTAGGGATGGAAATGTATCCAAATTCCTGTATGAAAACATATTTACCCAGTATGGAGTGCTAAGAGAAATAGTGACAAATCAAGGTCCCCAGTTCACATTTGAATTGATTACCAAATTGGTTTAGGAGTATGAGATAAGGAATATGAAGTCAACACCCTACCATCCTCAAGCCAATGGGAAAATGGAAGTAATAAATGGGGAGATTGAAAACATCCTGACCAAAACAGTGTAGATTCATAGAAAAGATTGGGCAGTCAAGTTACCTGAGACAATATGGGCCTATAGGACAACTTGGAAGACTACAACAAGATTTACACCTTATGAGTTGGTGTATGGTAAAACAGTAGTACTTCCCATTGAATTTGAATATAAGACACTTAGGACAATCATTGAACTAGATATGGAATTGATAATGGCAAAAAAAGAAAGAATACACAATTTGAATGGATTAGATGAGATAAGAATGGAGGCCATGCACCACACTAAGATTGTTTAGAAATAGAGAGTAAAATGGCATGATAAGTATATCAAGATAAAGGAGTTCAGTGTGAGATTGGGCTTTGTTATATGCCTCCAGATATGAAGATTATAAAGGAAATCTTTAAACAAGGTGGTTACGACCATATGAAATAGAGCAAGTTTTCCCAAATGGAGTAGTCAAGTTGCAAACCATTGATGTAGTCTGATTTTCACTATTGGTCAATGGCCACATACTAAAAATTTACAAAAAGACAACATAGAAAGATGATTTTCTCCTTTCCTCAATACAATAGTATGGAAAAAATAGTCCTTCAAATACAAACATTGAACTAGATAGTGATCATGACAAAGCAATTGAACTAGGAAGTGATCCTGATGAAGGAATTATAACAAAAAACAAAGATATAACAATACATACTAAAACTTATTTATTTGACTCAGTAGATGAGCTACACAACTCACCTACTAAGTTCAACCAGGTATAATTTTTTATAACTCTTCATATGCACACACTGCACAAGTGAAACACTCAACAATTCTTTTTTAAGTAAACTCCACGATGCAGTAGGGACCTGTAACTTCATTAATAAAATCTGACACGGTTCAGATAGGAGCCTGTTGTTGAAGGTACTCACAACACTTGCTAGTAAAAAATTTCAAAAAATTTCTGCCAACTTAATTGCATGCCATCCACATACCATTCATTTTTTTTTACATGCATTTGAACACCTATCACTTCATTACATGCAACCTACCCCATCATATCCCACATCACATTCCTCGATTTCCATGCATTCAGGAGATCAATTCATATCCCATAAGTCATACATGTTGTAGCCTTTTCATTACCACATGCCAAGTTTTCATTTCCTAAATCACCTATTGCAATTAAGCAAACGTCAAATCATAATCACGTTGTGGACACTCCTAATAAGCTTCACACAAGTGGATTTTAGCTCACATCATGTTGACAAGAACACATACTATTTTTCCATAATTATCATAAGTTGTAATTGTTTTTCGATATGTTTACATTTAGCTCAGTATGCTTTGTATTCATTTTCATATTTCCACTACTTGTCATAACACCCTCATCCTATTCGAGTATAATTAAGTGAGGTTACTTAAAGGCTTTAGTTGGGGGGAGAGTACATTTTCTAACATTTTCAAAACTTTTTCCACCAAAAACATTTCTACCTTTTTGTAACTTTTGTTATCTATTTTCCCAATTCTATGCCATAATCCAACTAATCCAAGCCAATTCAATCTATAATAGACAAGTATATTAGTTGAATTTGAAGAATTTGGGTATAACAAACAAGAAGGATTGGTGTGGTTAAAGTTGTGAGCAAAAAATTATAGAAATTTGAAAAAAAGAAGAATAGCTTGCCATCATGGGAGGAGATATAATTCACAGAGAACCGTCTTCACATCAACATATATTAGAAGATAGGTTGGTTTTTCCTATTTTCAAACAATCAGGATGGTTACGTTATTTCTTGAGGTTGATAGAATATAGTGAGGATATGACACAACAGTTTGCAAAAAAATGGTAGAATGATGAAGCTAGTGTTTGAGGGTTAAAGGTTGGTGCTTCAGAAGCTACAATTATAGAAGTTTTCAATTTTCCAAGCGATGGAGATGAATTCCTAGTCAGGGAAAATGTTGTAGCTACTAGGGAGGAATTCATAGAGCATAGAGAAAACCTCGACTCAACATCCCAAGGTACTAAAAGGTTATCATTTCCATGGCTATGGGCTTCCATTGCTACATATATAATTAAATATCTTACATGGGATGGTAGATAGTCTCTTTTATACATAGTACATTTCAAGCTTTTGAGTCACCTTTGTCACAATGGGAGGGTTAATGTTCCAATTTTTTTGTATAACCTATTGAAATAGATGAGTTCTAAATATAAAAGAAAGAGAAACAATATAGGCCTGTCACATTATTGTTTAGTTACCCTATTGTTAAAAAGAATTTTAAGGGTTTATAATGCACAAGTTTCATGGGAAATCTGTGTAATTTGTAATCATATTAGCCACATTCTTGAAGATCCAGTTGTCCCAAAACAAATGGAATTACTTGCTACATCAATGAGGGAAATTCCCTTTGGTTCACCTACTACTTCACCTACCCACAATAGAGGAGAACCAAAGGAGCAGAGTCTGTAAAATTCACCACATACAACCTTTGAGGAACCTGTAGTAGAGGATGTCCAAGAAACCCCAAATTATTCCAAAACACCAAGAACAAGAAAGAGGAAAGGTGGATCTTCCTTTGCACCCAAGAAATTACAAAAGAAGAAACCCACTCAGCCAAAGCATTCACACTACTTGAGAAAAAAGGTTGTTATGAGGGGTAGTATCAAGAAGTAGGAGGAAGAAAATATTGTGATAGTGGAAGCTTCAGAACTGGAAGAAAATATTTTTGAGGATGTTCACAGACTGATTAAAAGAAAATGGTTTATTTCAACCACCTCTAAATCTGATTCAGAGGATATTTTTGTCACTAATAATACAAGGAAGAGAACCCCACAAATCCCTATCAGTGAGGGTTGTGATTACATCGTGGGTAAGGATGACCAATTTTTCAAGAAGGGTGAGAGTTTGTGTATAGAAGAAAGGAATGTAAAGAAATAATTATAGGAAGCACTGGATAGAATTAAATAGTTAGAGGAATTGGTAAGGAAATATGAACAAAGAGACAATGAAAGGGACTTGAAAATCAAGGAGTTGGAGGAGAAGCTTCACACACATGGGCATGGGTATAAATTAGACTTACTTGCATAACTTGCCATAGTGAAGGTGGGAAGTACATAAATTATAGCTAAAACCAGAAGACCCCCTTTCACAAGGATTCCAACTCATCACACTACAATGCCTCTAACATATAAGTTATGGGAAAAAACTCAAGAATTCTCCCATCAAAAAGAAAAATGGGAGAAGGAAAAGGAAAAGATAATTGTAGACCATAACAATATATTAGAAAATAACGAAGTTGAGTTGAAGAAAATGATAGTTAAAATTGAAGAAATAGCAGATAAGGCTTCTCAAATCATTAAGTGCAGACCTCTTGCTAGAGTTTAATCTTTTTTTTTGAAGGATAAATTCCTAAGTTTTCAATTTAGTCAACTAATCAGTAACCTACCAATTTCCATGAGCAAATTTTTTGACTATTTACATAATTTTGTTGACACTACACCTGATGTATAGGACTAGTTATGTGACTTTTATTTCCATAAGTATGGTGTGCTAGTAACACAGAGTGGAACCCATTGATATTTGTGGGTGATTTACAAATCAAGGCACCAACATCCTACTTTAGAAATGAGACACTAAGGGGTGAAATTATGCAAGATTACATTGAAAGGGAGAAATCATTTGCTCTCCATGTTAGGAAGGAATCCAAGGACCCTAGTGAGATGATAGAAGAATGGACATAACTTTTGAGGTATAAGGGTGTAGGCAGGAAGATTATGAATTTAAGGCTAAATTATTATGATAGGATGTAGAGACTAACTCTAGGGATTATCCATTGTTCTTTTCATTTTGTACAAGAAAGACAAGACAATTTGACCTCTAAGTTGTAGAAAAAGGAACCCCACTTTGTGTACAATTTCATAGCTATGCTTGAAAGGACCCACAGGTACATGGACGTTGCAAAAGAAAAGGAACTTGAATGGGTACCTCTTACCTTCTCTCCACCTATGCTTCTCTACCCAGTGCTACATTGGACAGGGGAAAAGAATGAAGAATGGGAGGAAGCTAAGGACATCAGGTGGGCAATAATTTCATGCTATGGAGGTTTTTACTTGAAGCAACTAAAAGGAGTGGATGTGATCACAGACCTCAGGGAGATGACCTTGCAGTATAACCTCCACTCTTCAAATCGCTTTGCTTGAGGACAAGCAAATGTTTAGTTGGGGGATGATGAGGCCAATCATTAGTTAGTTTTTTGTTGTTTTAGTATATACTTTTAGACATCTCCAGACACTTATTTAATGCATGTTCTTGAACTTTACTATCTTTTATGATCATCATACAAACTTGAACTTGGTTTTAAGTATATGGAAATATGGTTATGGTATGATAGTTATTGCATGGTTAATATGTGAATATGTATGGAATGTAATGAATATTTGTCTTTAAACTATGGTTATTAGTATTGTGTAGATGTTGTGTTAACTAACTCTTTGTAGCCAAGGAGCTGAAGGAAGTAGATTGTAGCCCACAACAACTAAGGGATGTAGCCCGCAGCCAAAGGAGTTTTAGACAACGATGTAGGGGAAGTTCCAAAATAAGCAAAGTGTAACAGTTGCGAAATTGGAGGCATCTATTTATCATGAATATTGTGGGTCACCGTGTCATTTAATAAGACTACTAAAGGAGAAGAGACTTGCCACGATTGGGAATCCAACAAGACCATTTTTATAGTCTATGTTTCAATTTTATCATTGAAGTAGAGTTGGAGTCCTATTCAAATTCTTCTACCTTTTCATTTGTATTTTTCATTACTCAGACTTTGTCACACTCTATTTCATAGCGAGTGGTGATTTGCATTTAGATTTCCATTTTGAGTCCTTGTTTCAATAAAACTCCCCCACACCTGTATATATGGTTTGGTGGTCGAGGTGAATAGTTAGTTGGTTGAAAAAATATAGAAAATACAACATATAGATATATTTAGTTAGTTTCCTGTTTACATAGACAATGTTGTTCCAATCATGTTCTTATGAATAAGAAATCCTAGAAGATTCTTATCAGATTGTGATATCATGAGTTATGCAATAAAGAGGTTTTTAGTTACTATTATGCTGAATTAATTTGAGAAGCTAGATTTGAGTTTATCCTATGGAGATAGTCACTTGAGCAAGGGCCACTCAAGGTAATTGTTCCCCACTTTAATTTTAGTACATTTATTTCTTTTGTTACAATAGTTTCTTTCATGATTGTATAAATGTCTTAAACAGATTCATGTTGTAAATGTGAATGAAATTGTGAATAAGATCTTGTCCTGTATTCATGTTTTATTTGTTTTCATGTATTATCCTCTGGAGTGAGTCAAGTTAATCAAGTTAGCATTATTTACAAATTTCATTTCTTAGCAATGAACTATTCATAGTATTTAGTTATTGGCACCCGTAGCGATAGTTCCAACATTGCTTATTTTCACTATTATGCAATTTATGTTTTTTAGCGTGTGTAAACACTTGTTCTAAGATGATATAGGTAGTAAAGAGTCTTTGAATGCACAAACAGTGCCAACATCATCGCAAGCTTATGTTGGCCCTGGTTGATAAGTAAATGAAGGCCTTTCAAGGGTTTAGTGGACTGTTCAATTGGGACCCCCTTTGAATTGTGTGTCTAACACCAAGTTTACTGAACATTAGTGGGCTTCTACAATTACCATCAATTATAATTTAGTTTTTTATTTATTTGTTTTCTGCTTGTTATTTCAATGGCATGCTTTTTAGGTAATATATTGATGGAACATTTTTTTCACTATATGATTGAGATTTCATTTATGTCTACAAATTGTCAAAAGAAAGTGTAGTGTTATGAGGCAAGGAAGGCACAAAAACCTAATGTATATTGATTACTTCCTAATGTTTTTGTTTTCTTGCAACATTATTGGGATTTGATTTGGTGTTAGAAAATTGTTAAGAAGAATATGTGAGTTACATGCTATAATAAGGCTAAATCATATTTCCATAAGATAACACCAAATTTAACTATATATAAATTATATTTAAAGATAAATTTAATGATTTAAGACATGAGGGGTTCCATCTAAAAGATTTTAATTGAAGAGGGTTAGATAAGACGCCCTTAGATCAAACCCCCTTTGATAGAAACCTTATAGTCTTAAATCATACCCATAATGGAGTCTCCTTTGCTCCTATCAAAATGTTGGTAAAACCCACTTTTCTTTATCTTTTAAGGGATCAAATAAATTTATTTAGAAATTATATTTTGTAAGTATGTACCCATTATTATAAGCTTTCCAAAAAGTATAATTTTGAATATTTTTAATTTTATTATTATACTTATTTTTTATTTCTTGTGAATGTATTTTTTTCACCAAATATCAAGTTTTTTGTTTCACACGCGAAAAAATAGAAAAATAGAGAAAAATATATATAAAAAATATTTGTAGTATTGCCCTAGGTATTGATGCCTATTTGTTTCAACTAAAAAGAAATGATACATACAAAACAAGTTATGTGATTAGGCATACATATGTCTCAATTATAATTACTCTAGCTTCAAAATTAATAAAAATACAACAAAATTATGAAAAAATATCCATGCACTAGATATTGATGTCACAATTCTATATTTTAAAATTATAATTTTATCATTTCTATAAAAAATGTTGAGTATGATGACATAAACATCACTTTTAAAAAAAAGTGGTTTACTATAAAGAACACGTTATTAAGAATTACATTAAAAAAATCATAATTTATTTCTAAATTTTTTAAAATATATATTTAAAATTTACATAGAAATTCTCACAAATCACTAGTTCACATCATTTCCAAGTTATTAATGGTTTAGTTGTTACAGGTTTCATAAAGTGAAAATTTGGTGAAAAATGTTGATTTCAATGTCCTACTTTGACCAAAAAGTGGGACCCAGTATTGTGGGCTGACCCAAGTTTTTCTTGTTTCAATTTTGTTAATTGTAATTCAATTATCTATTTATATTAATAAATGAACATTTTCAATAGGATTTAAGTATCTAATATATTTATAAGACATATTTTTAAATTATATTTTTTATTAAACTTTAATTTATGAAAAAGTTAAATGATAGAATATAATATAATGAAGTGAATACTATTTTTATATCATTCAATAATATAATAACATAAATTCATTTATTAGATTGAATTGATAGATTGGTTGTAATATAATAACAATAAATGAAGTCTAATAAATTGATAGATTATGTATGCTTTTCTTGTTGTGATTTTTTTATTAACTATAATTCAATAATATATTTATATTAATAAATGAAGATTTTCAATTAGATTTAAGTATTCAATATTTTATAAGAAATTTAAGTATTAACAAAATACTAAACTATGAAAGCTTGAAATAATAGAGATGAATCTTTGAAAGTAGTACCATCCCCGACAACAGCGCCAAAAGTGTAGAGGCCCACTAATGTTTAGTAAACTTGGCATCAACACACAATTCAGAAGGGTCCTATTGAAAAACCCACTAAACCTTTGAAAGACCTTCATTTAATTTATCAACTAGTGCTAATGTAAGCTTTTGATGATGTTGGCATTGTATGTGTATTCAAAGACTCTTCACTACCTATATCATCCTAGCATAGGTGTTTACACACACTGGAAATTATAAATGGCATAATAGTAAAAATAATTGATGTTGAAGCTATTGCTATGGGTACTTGTAGCTAAAGACTATGACTAGTTTGTTGTCAAGAAATAAATTTTGTAACTAACCAATACTGCTAACTTGACTAATTTGACTCACTCCAAAGGATAATGCATGAAAACAATTAAAGCATGAATACATGACAAGACCTTATTCACATTCACCACATGAAGAATCTAATTTAGACAAAAATAATCATGAAAATAACTATTGTCACATAAATAAATGTACAAAAAGCAAAGTGGGGAACAATTACCTTGAGTGACCCTTTCTCAAGTGACTGTCTCCATAGGATAAACTCAAATCTAGCTCCTCAAACTAATTCAACATAGCAGTAAATGAAAGGATCTTCATTGTATAACACAAGATATCACAATCCAATAAGATTATTTTGGAATATTGTCTTCATAATATCATGATTAGAAAACAAGAATTGTCTATGCAAAAACAAAAACTAATTAAACATATATATCTGCTATATTTTCTATTTCAACTAACTAACTTGACCATCGAACCATTCATATAGGTACAATGGAGTCTTATTAGAACAAGGAATCAAAACATAAATCTAATCATAAACTACCACTCCCTACATAATATAGCATGATAAAGTCTAATTAACTAAAACACAACTAAAAAGGTAGAAGAATTGGAATAGGATTACAACTTTGTTGCAACAGATTAAAACTAAAATGTGGACTATGGAAATAGTCACATTGTATTCCCAATTTTGGTAGAATCCATCTCCTCCAATAATCTTATTAAATGATGTGATGATTCACAATCATTGTGACAAATAGACACCTCCAATTATGTAACTATTGTGTTCTTCTAACTTTTGTTGCATCACTGTCTAAAACTCCTTTTGGATGTGGGTTGTGCCTCCTAGTTGCTGCGGGCTAGTTCACATAACATCTACACAATATTACAAACCATAGATTAAACATATATATTCATTTCATTTCATACATATTCACATATTAACCATGCAATAACTATCATATCATAATCATATTTCCATAGACTTAAACCAAGTCCAAGTTTGCATAATGATCATAAAAGATAGTAAAGTTTCAAGAATATGTAGGAAATAAATATCTAGGGATGTCTAAAAGCATGTACTAAAATAATAGAAAACTAACTAATAGTTGGCCTCATCATTCCCCACAACTGATCATTTGTTTTTCCTCAAGCAAAGCGATTTGAAGAGTAGAGGTTGTACTGCAAAGTTATCTCCCTAAGTTTTGTGATCACATCCACTCCTTTTTGTTATCTCAAGTAAAAACCTCTATAACATGAAAGTATTCACCACTTGACATCCATAGCTTCTTCTTGTTCTTCATTATTTTCCCTTGTCCAATGTTGTAATACGTAGAGAAGCATAGGTGGAGAGAAAGTAAGAGGTACCCATTCAATTCCTTTGTCTTTTGCAATGTCCATGTACCTATGGGTTCTTTCTAGCATAGCTATGAAGTTATATATAGAGTGGAGATCTTCTTATGCAACTTAGGGGTCAAACTATCTCATATTTCTTGTATAAACCAATAAGAATGATGAAGGAGCCCTATAGTTAGTCTTTGCATTCTTTCATTATCATTTATTCTCAAATTCATAATCATTTTTCCTACACCTTTATACCTTAGAAGCTCTGTCCATTCATTTATTATCATATTTGGGTTCTTGGATTCCTTTTTGATTTGGAGAGCAATTGATTTCTTTCTGTCTACATAGTCCTACATAATCTCACCCCTTTGCATTTCATTTATGAAGTAAGAAGCCAGTGCCCTAATTTGTAAATCACCCACAAATAGCAACAGGTTTCACTTTGTATTATTTAGCAAAACATAATTATGTGAATAGAATTCACATAGCTAATCTTGTACATCACTTGTGGCATCAACAAAAAATATGTAAAAAGTCAAAAAAATTACTCATGGCAATTGGCAAGTTGCTAATCAATTGACTAAATTGAAAGCTTGATAATTTCTCTTGTAAAAATAAAGTATATATTCTAGTAGGAGGTCTACATTTGATAATTTGAGAAGCATTATCTCCTATTTCTTCAATCTTAACTATAATCTTTCTCAACTCAGTTTCTTTATTTTCTAGTACTCTGATGTTCTGGAACCATTCGTTATTTTTCCTTCTCCCATTAACAGGAAATTCAGCTCACCAAATCAGAATTAAGGAAGGTGATGAATGGAAGACAGCTTTTAAGACAAACGATGGTTTGTATGAGTGGAAAGTGATGCCATTTGGCCTCTCAAATTCCCCTAGCACATTCATGAGACTAATGAATGAGGTGCTTAAAGATTTCACAGGGATTTTTGTGGTAGTTTACTTGGATGACATATTGATTTTCAGTAAGACAGCAGAAGAACATTTGAAGCATGTAGAGATGGTGCTCAAAAGGTTGCAAGAAGAACAGTTGGCAATCAACCTTGAGAAGTGTGAGTTCTTCAAACAAGAGCTTGTGTATCTAGGCTTTGTGGTATCCAAAGGAATGTTGAAGATGGATCCAAGTAAGGTGGAAGCTATCCTAAACTAGCCTACACCAACCACAACAACTGAGGTAAGAAGTTTTCATGGTTTGGCTCAGTTTTATAGGAAGTTTATAAGGAATTTTAGTGGTATATGTGCACCAGTGTTAGATACAATCAAGGGTGGTTAGAAAAAAAAGTTTAAGTGGACACTAGAGGATGATAAAGGGTTTGAAAAGTTGAAAAAAGAAGTGGCAACACAACCTATCTTGTTATTGCCTAGTTTTGATAAATTGTTTACAGTTGAGTGTGATGCAAGTGGAGTAGTAGTAGGAGGAGTCCTTAGTCAAGAAGGTAGACCTGTAGCTTTCTTTAGTGAAAAACTCAATGAAGCTAAGCAAAAATACTCCACCTATGATCTGGAACTTTATGCTTTAGTGCAGTCCCTTAGGAAATGGAGGCATTATTTGCTGCCCAAAGAGTTTGTGGTCTTCATGGATAACCAAGCACTCAGTTACATCAATACCCAGGAGAAGTTAAGCAATAGGCACTTGAAATGGATGGAGTACATTCAAGCTTTCACATTTACCATTAAGCACAAGAAGGGACAACAAAACAAAGTGGCAGATGCATTAAGCAGGAGGATGTTGATAGTCCAAGAGATACAGCTGAAAAGCATAGGATTGGAAAGTTTTAAGGATCTCTATGGTGATGACGAAGACTTTTCCGAAGCCTACAAGGTATGTTCAGACTTTGCAAATCATTTTCACAGTCAATATGCTGAGTATACATTGCAAAATGGGTTGTTATTCAAGGGAAATCTGTTGTGTGTCCCAAGAGGATCAATGAGAGAAAATCTGATCCAAGAAAAACACAATGGCAGTCTTAGTGGGCATTTTGGTATTAACAAAACTTTAGAGCTGGTACAAAGGTTTTACTATTGGCCTAAGTTAGCACGAGATGTCAGAAAGTATGTTGAATAGTGTGTTGTTTGCATGAAAGCCAAAGGGGGAGCTAGCAATGCTGGGTTATATCAGCCCTTGCCTATACCGAATAGACCATGGGAATGTGTGAGTATGGATTTTGTGGTGGGTCTTCCCAAGACTAAATCTGGTTTTGACAGTGTTTTTGTAGTTGTGGACAGATTTAGCAAGATGAGTCACTTTATTCCTTGCAAGACTACACACGATGCAAGCTATATTGCCCATCTCTTTTTCAGGGAAGTTATGAGAATCCATGGATTGCCATTGAGTATTGTTTCTGACAGGGATGTAAAATTCATGAGTCATTTCTGGAAAACACTATGGAGCAGATTGGGAACTAATTTATCATTTGGATCAGCTTACCATCCTCAGACCGATGGTCAAACCGAGGTGGTTAACAGAGTGTTAGGTAACCTATTGAGGTGCTTGACAAAGGAATATGGACAGACCTGGGATATGGTGATTTCCCAAGCGGAATATACATACAATGACAGTGTGAACAGAACTACAGGAAAAAGCCCATTTGAAGTTGTGTACGGAATGCATCCAAGAGGAGTTTGTGAGCTCAGAGACCTGGGAACAATGGAGAATAGGAGTGGACATGCAGAAGACTTCACTCAAACCATGAAGGAGATTCATGAGCAGGTTAAGAAAATAATCACAGCAGCAACACAAAAGTTGAAGGACAAAGTTGATGAGACAAGAAGAGATGTGCAGTTCCAGGTGGGTGATTATGTGATGGTTCACCTCAACAAATCCAGATTGCAGAAGGGGATGTCCACCAAGTTGCAAATGAAACGGGTAGGACCATGCAAGGTGATAGCTAAGTATGGAAAGAATGCATACAAGGTGGAACTTCCATCGGATTTGGGTATATCTCCAGTTTTCAACGTTGCTGATTTGATTAGGTACAAGGGTACAGTCAATGATGAAGTTCAAAACAATCAGGAAATCTTTAAAGATATCAGCAATATACCCCTTCCAATTCAAGAGAAAGCTCAGGCAGAGAAGGTCTTGGAGTCCAGGGTGAAGAAAGCAACAAGGAATAAGGTATACATGGAGCACCTTATCAAGTGGAAGAGCAAACCTAACTCAGAGGCTACATGGGTACAAGAGGATCAATTCAAGAAGCTTGGCATTGACCTGAAACTGGTACCACCTTCCAGTCCTTGATCTTCATGCTGAGAGGGGGAGAATGGTGCAGGAGCACCTACTTGAATACAAGCGTATTTTTAATGTTTTGCTCTTAATATTTTTGTTTTGTTTTGTAATGGTCTCATACACCATTGATAAGGTGTAAGGGGACCTCTTTGAAGCTTAGGTAAAATTAAAATAAAATGGAAACTCTTTTTGTAGGCGTTTCCTTAGGTTTTGGTGAAAATCGCAAAACACGGTGTGTTTTCGAAAAAAACGTGTTTTCTCCACTTTTGAGCTCGAATGTTAAACCTAACTATTTTTTTTCGGTTTGGGAAGAAGGAGCCTGACATTTTGAGGAGATTAGTGGTCTTTTGATGATGGCAGTTTCTGGAGAATAAAGGAAAAAAATCAGTTTTCTGCGAAAAAGTTCTAGTTGTCTTTGTTTTCTCATTTCTTTCTGCAAAATAATGTATTGATCAGTAGTCTTTAAACACTCAGCATGTTTTGAGGTTATTTCTAAAGTATTGTAACAGCGTAGGATTGTCTTATATTCATGGCAGAGTTTATTTTTGTTGTGTCTTTCATTGGTTATTAATTCTGACTGGTAAAAGATTGAATAATGGAGTTTTAGCGGCATTACCACTGTACTCAAGCATGAGTTCATTGGAAATGAAGCTAAACTCCACTGCTGTACATAAAATAGTAGTAGGAAACTGTAGGAGATTAGACAGCATGCAAAGATTCTAACTCCTAGGCGAGCAGTCTATGCCCGGCTAGGAAAAAGAGATTGTTTTACTCTGTTCCAATGCAGGGGTGTTGAGATCTCTACAAGGCGAGATGAATAAAGATTGCAGGGACCTTTCAAAGGTCTGACAGGAGGCTCGAGGCATTAATATTTCAACTGATGATTGGAGGATGAAGTCAGTTCTATGAATGTCCAAGAAAAGGCTTGGGAAAGCCCTATAATACCTTGAAATCAGCATTAACCCTGTATATGGCAGAGAGGGTCAGAACTCTTGAAAATCTTGGAGTGATCCCTATTTGAGCCAAGGTGTTTTCTTCATGTTTTTGGTATCCACCGAGTTGAAAGGGTGAAATAACCTTAGACCCTGGTTAAAAGGCCTAATAGGACTCACGGCTACAAACCCACCTAAAATCCTGGGGTTTTGAGGCAGCGATAGATCAAAGAAGGGTTGTGTTAAGACAAGAGCCTTCCTAGACTATTGACAGTGATTTTAAGACAACTAAACTAATTCACACCCCTGCAACAAGGTTGGGCAGAATGGAAGATTTACTGGTCTTTAGTTGATTAAAGGCTAGTTAGAGCAGAGAAGAAAAGAAGCATCAAGAAATGCTTGATTCAGGCTTAATGAACGTTTTTGGATATTGATAGTAGGTTTGGCAGCAAAGACCAGGGGTGCCTAAGTGTTTTTGGGAACCTATAGGTTTGGTGGAGGCAGCAACACCAGGGGTTATCGAAAGTGAGACCCAGAGCATTGAGTCAGTGAATGATTCAATCCAACCCTCGTCCTATCACCCCATCAACCAACTTGCCTCTCTATCTCTATAGGAGAAGTCACCAAAAGTACCCTATCCATAGCAGGAAAGACTCGCTAGCATACCCAAACTCCACCTGCATAGGAGTGACCTTTATCTCAATAGGAGCTACATGGGAGAATACCTGTTGAAAAAGTATGAGCAACCCACTGCACTCTCAGGACCCGACTCCACCTCGATAGGAGAGGTCTCCATCTCAATAGGAGATAGCATTTGCAGAGTCAGAAATATTGCAAACACACCAGTTGAGAGAGTAATCTTAGTAACCATGGGTAATAGGAGCACCTGGTCCGTCAAAGAGAACTTTGTATGAAGCCCGAACAACAAAGAAGCCCAAAAAATCTTTGAGCCCCAAATCTCTAGAGCTACAAAGGCATATCAACAGACATAAGCATTGCAGAACATATAAACCTCGAGCAAACAAAGCTTGATGGATCCATAGCAAGAAACAAGCCAGTTCGAAATAGGGCAGAGCCTCCTCCACCACCTGAGGAATTTACCTAAAAACCCACTATCACCATGCAGTCAATGATAACAAACAGTCCTGAGTCAACAACTGAAAAAGGGCACCACCAACAAAACTGAAGCTCCGAAGGGAAATCAAACCTCAGAGACAAAGAGTAGACCATGAAAATAACCATTTTAGAGACTATAATCAGATTCACAATAGAATCTTCTTAGTCAGAAAAAGAAAGAAAGTGCAACTCTAAAGCACTTGGGAGGAAGAACAAGAAACTGAGAAGAGCATAACCCTCTTAACCCACAAAACACAACTTTACCAATGTCCCCAATAGAGATTTGGAGAGCATGAAAGAGGGGATGTAGAGAAATATAGGGGTAGAAAGGTATATTAGAAACCAAGAAGATAACATCAAACGGAAGTGCCAATGTAAAGACATTCCCCAAGTGCATAAGAAAAACCAAACAGGAGAGGTCGACACAAAACCATGAATTGACAGCCATTATAGCATCCCCACCCATACCATCTTCCATCCCAGCCAGACCAAAACCAACACCAACAACTAACCACCAGCAATGACTAGGAAAAGAGTGGGCAAAAAGAAGATCATTCCAGCCACAAATCTTAGAGAATGACCAAACACAAGTCAGAAAGTGCACAAATGATAGAGGTAACTCCTGTGACAAAGAAAATCCCCTGTACAATCAACAACAAGCACAAGAGGGAATGGAAAGTTTCCCTCACCGCTTCCTCCAAAAAACACCCAAAGAAGGCTGAATGACAAGAGCCTCCATCGGCCACTAGTCTAAAACGACACCAAAACGAGGAGCCAAGATTCCACGAGCTGGACCTCAGAAGCAACTGACGCATCCACAAGACAAGGGATCAGCCAAAAAAACACCATACAATCCCTCCTCAGCAAGCCGTAGCCACCAGATCTCCAACAATCGAAAGACATCATCTTCATCCTTTGAATTAGATCCACTATCCTTAGTTTCACTAAAAATATTCAAAACTTCATGCCCGCTCCCTTCCCTGCTCACTCACTCCATCCTTTCATAAAATTACATTATGTTAAAACCATGATATTAATGAGATAAAATTTCTTATAGAATTTTTTTTTCTTCGTAATCCATTGTCTAATATAAGCTCAAAGTTGAAGAAAGTCCTTTGTTCTTCTTTCTTTCTGATTTTATTGGTTTGTAAATGTTAGAAATACTTCTCAATTTCCACTCTTTGTCCTCTATATACTCTTCAAATAACTCATTTAAATAGATCATTCAATATATTCATAATTGAATATTCCTTCATGTTATGTAAGTTTTTTTGCGAGTCAGTTGAATCTTTTCCAACTAGATTATGAAATATTTCAGAATTATCAATTGTGGGATACTTTATTTTTTGTGGGGAAGAGGAATTACAACATCAATTATATATTCTTTGCAAACCTATATCACCAACATAATTTTCATCTTTGCCAGTTGGATTCTTTTATCTACAATAGTCTACTCACAATACATAAGATCTACCTCAATGGCTTTCAAAACTTTGTATTTTTGAACCTCCACATTGATAGCATGGTTTCACCAATAACTCAATTTCTATGTGCCCACGTCATTATTAATTTTTTTGAATAATAGAAAAAAGTCATAGGCAATTATTTGAATTCTTCTTTAGACATGAAAGAAATACTCTTTTAGATACCAAGTAATAGGGTATTTTTTTAAGATATTATTAATATCCATAGTGCTCTTATTACATTCTTTGACTTATTTTATCTTTTTTCACTCTACATCTATAGTCTTTCATTCACCATTTTTATACATTATACACCTTATTTTAAAGCTTCTAGTTTGTATAGGATGAGAGAATTCTTGCAAAGTTTTTGAAATTGGAATTTATACCTATCAGTTATATTTACTTAAAACTTTTCAAGGTTTTCTCAACAAATTTGTTATGTGCATATACTTAACTCATTTTATTCTATGAGAACCTATTTCTTTGAGGCTTTTCATCTTTGAATGTGTCTTATATATGCTTCAACACTTACTCTAAGTCTACCCATTTGGTGCAAGGTAGAAGGATTTCAGGATTTTTTTTGGATTTAAATTACACTAGGCTAATTGTATTTAGAACTTATAATTTTCTAAATCATTTTTCGGAAATCCCATAATAGTGTGTCTTAGTTGTGGCATAAATAAATTGCAAAAGTCTTTGAATAGATAACATGATGTCATTATGACAAACGAGGGTTCAATCAAGGTAGATACATCCAAATAAAGGACTTTTTTTAATAAAATGTTTCACCTTCAAAATAATCAAAGGAAGGAACCTTGAAATGAAGGTTCTTTTGATTCATGCTCCTACTACCCAAATAATTTTCATAAGAAATTTTTGTTTCAAAGCAAGGGTTGAACCATCAAATAGAGTAATTATGATATGATATTTTATAAGATTGTATCTCTTAGATAATCTTTCTAAAAAATATGATTTCTAATATTTTATTAAATTTTTATATTTATTGTCTAATTTCTAGTGAACGCAGGTTTCTGAACCAAACACAAAGGCCTCTTTTGTATGCATGTGTCAAAGTAAAAAAACCATATTTTTAAAAAATATGTGCACTTTGTATTGATGTCCTTGTTTCAATAAAAAAATGATATATACAAAAAGAGCTATATATTATGCAATAAAATTACTCTAAATTATAATTAATATTGGTTAACAATTAATAATAAAAATATTCAGCAATTTTTTTTTATAAAAAAATATGCATGCACTTGATATCAGTGTTAATGATGTATGTTTAAGAAATTATGAATTTATATTATTTCTAAATACTGTATTATGGATAAATATCATACATTTAAAATATTATGAAGTATAAAAATAAGATCTTAATAAATTATTAAAATTGAGATAAATTATCTTTTAAATTAAAAAAATACAATCTACATACAAAATCTAATAAAACACTAGTTTGTTATAAGTGATAGAAAGTGATTTAAAATGGTTTAATATATCAATTTTAGCAACCCACTAATTCTAAAAGAGTGGGATACACTATTGTGAGATCACCTCTTTTCAACAAATCAAATTTATGTTGAACTTTATAAAATTTATTTAAGTCATTTTGTCAAATAGTCTAGATGTACCTTGTCTATTCTTCCATGTTTTGCATGCACATCTACCATAGTAAGTGTGACTACAATAATTGGTGAAATGTTTCTATCCTTCATGTTTTGATGAATTCTTGTACATTATATCATAACATACACTTAGCATAAGTTGGGAGTACATTGTCAAATGTGAACTAATTAGGTTAGACACCTATTCATTGTAAATGTTTTATAAGTTTCTAACAACCTTTCAAAAAATCCATTCCATGTATCTTGCAATCATTATGGCCTATGATACCAAATTTCTTCGCTTTGCATTATTTAAAATTGTTCATGTTCCTTTATTTCCACTTGTGCTTAAATTATACTATTTTCTTCAAATAAAACATTTTGTGTCATAAAAGGGAGATTTGATGAATTTGAAGTATTTTTACTACCAACTCTTCCCTCTTATTTATAGTATTTTGTGAAATTGCATATTTAGAACGTCACTTAGATCTCGTGGCATGTGCGTGATCATGATGGGCCAAAAGTGGCAATATGATGGGTATTTGTAGGGGTATGTATCGGGCTTAATTTTTTTTACCCAAAATTGATGAAATGAAAAGGCTCTTTAAAGGAGATTCTCAGCTTTCCACCAATATATAAATTATGCTTCACTCTTTGAATTTAATAAATAATTATTATTCATTTCTATTTAAATATGACTAAAGTCCCACTGGATAGGATGATTGAACGCCTATAGCTTTCAAACAGTATCACATTTTTTGAATCCAAAACATATGTCACATTCTATGCTTCACATACTATAGGATTAAAAAAATAAAAATTGAATTTCATGAAGTTTTGACAAGTTAAGGTGGTCAGACGAATGAGTTTTTTATATTTTTTAAAAAGTTGTAATAAAAAATTCATAATTAATTATTTACATGGAAAATAATTACAAAAAAATACGCATCACATCTAGGCATGAGTCCTCTACTTATATCTAAAATCTTATAAAAAAAATATTATCATTTTATTGTGGTTAGGTGGTCAGACAAACACCTACTTCTTATTTTTTCCCTAAAATTTCAGTGCTACTACATTGAAATTTCAATTTTTCACCAAATAGATTTTTTTATTTTCTAAATAAACCTTAGTAGCTTAGAAACTACATATCTAATTTTCTACAAATTCTATTGTTACATATTTTTGAAATAATATGGGATAACTTATTCAAATTTCTACATCAAGTTGCCTAACTCGATTTTTTTTCTCAATTTTGCCATCAAGGACCTTATTTTTTCCATGATGATCCCGCACATGTCTCCACCTCAAGTTTTGTTTATGGATTTTCTCTATTTTTTCTTTAGTTTTTAACAATTCGAAGACTTGTTATCACCCTATGGACAAAACTAGAGAACTACAATTTTTTTATATGCATGAACTTACCATGATTTCCATAAATAATCATGTGAAGAAATTTCAAGATTTGAACTATAAGTCTACATAGCTCTTCAATTTTCCTATGAATGATTTATTTTATGGGGTTTTAGACTTTTGTCATAGCTTTGTAGAAAGCTATATGCAATGTCATAAAATTGCACCCCTTCCAATTTCACATACATTTGGGTGATCCCACAATAGCACGCATTTACAACTTTTTGGCCAAATCCAGACACCTAAATTATTATTTTTAAGTAAATATTCACTTTGGAACCTATAGTAAGGTAAACCGGTGGAGGAATTTGAAGATGATACAAACTAGAGTTTTGTGACATTTTTTGTAGATTCTAAATATATTTTTCAAAAATTTTGGAATCAAATTGCACTTCTTTTTTCCATCTCCCTCAAAAAACTAGTTTTTTCAGAAAACAACATTTTAAAAAGTGACACACACTGTATAACGTATAAATTTTTTTCCATGAAGGATAAAATTCTAATTCTTTCAAATTTAGATTTGTAACTCTGATATCTAGTGCTTCCACTTGGATAGATAGTTTTTTATTGAATAGTTTTTCTTTAATCAAGCTTCAAAGTCAAACAAATTACAACTCCTCGACATAGCTACTGTAATTCTCATATAATGTGTAACATTTTTGTATGTATCAAAAATTCTTTTTTGTTGATCAAGGAATTCAATATCCGGTAACTCATATATTTTCAATTTTTTTAATAATCATTATTTTTCTACATGTAACAAAAGCTTGATTTTCGCTGAAAACCTACATTCACAAGAAATAAAAATTAAATATAATAATTAAATTAAATTTATTTCTAAATTATACTTTTTGGGGAAGCTTATAGATCTAAACGCAACCCCCAACCCCTCAAACCAAACCCAATCCCTAATCCCATTCAAAAAGTGATTTTTTATCAACATTTTGATAGGTGTAAAGGAGACTTTCATATAGGTATGGTTTAAAACTAGTGGGGTTCTAACCAAGGGGGTTTGACCTAAGGTAGTTTGATCAAACCCTCTTCAATTGGAATGATTTAAATGAAAAAATTTAAGGCTTAAATCATTATATTTTCTAAAAATATGTGATTTTAGCAAAAATCAGAATCTCCCAAAACTTGTAAACTAACTTTGTGGGATCACCCATTTTTTGTATCTCGCTTTTAGTGTCCACTCCCTTATTACTTATGTAGGCTCATTTTAGCCCTTGCATCAACATTTTTCCCCTATCAAGATCCTCATCACCCCTTTTTAGCAACTACCCTCATGTGTCATCTTTGCATCAAACCTTGTGCTTTTCCCATTCATGTCGCTTTGTAGCATGCATGCATTTGGAAACTAGCACATCAAGTGGATGTATGACGTAAGACTAGCATCTTATGCATGTTTCAACATTCAAACGAACACCTTCGAAAGCATGTTTTCCACTTGTCAACAAAGATTTTTTTGGTGGTAATGGTTTGGGGATGCCTTTGTGACTAATTCTCATGTGCTATCTCAACCATTTTGGCTTCCTCTTGTTTCCCCTCGACAAGCATCTTGACATTCTCCCACTTTATCTTGTTTGCATAGCTCTCCTGCTTTAACACTCTTTGCAACACCTTTGGCTCTTGCAACTATCTTTGTTCTCTCTCTCTTTGGATTCCTTAAGTCTTGTAGCTAATATCTCCCCTGCCTTGTGCTTGTGAGCATCCTATGATTTCACACATCTTTTGCATCTCTATCTTTGCGATATAAGTGTAGCGTAGAAAAAGGTATCTCTTGCTTGATATGGGAATAATTATTGATAAATTGAACTTAATGTCACCTTGATTTAGTGTTGTGAGGTGTTTTACACATCCCCATTAGGTCTTGGGCCCTTGCAAACTAAATATTTAAATGCATTTATCGATGTCTTGTAAAGTTATTGTAAAGTGTTGTAAATGACTTTCACACTTTTCTAGACTTTTATTAAGCAGTTAAGTCTAATGGACCTATTTTTACCCTTAATTCAATATTATAAAATGTATTTAATTATTAATCTAGAAGGCTTGTAAATTAAACCTGGGCTTAATCTAGTGTTGTAATGTGTTTTACACATTCACGTTGGATGTTGTACCTTTGTAGACTAAGTTGACCTCATTTTAATTTTGTAAAGTGTATTTAATCACACTTTCACATTGAAATTTGTGTCCATAGCCTTAATCACCCTTTATATCATCATTAATAGGCCCCTATGACCCCATATTGTGCATCCCAAGGCTTATTTTTATCAAGGACTCGATAAAATCAACATAAAAACTAAAATTCTTCACTCCCTGACATCCCAGCTAGCAAAAGAGCCCCTATGGGACCCATTTTCCACTTTGGGAAAATGAGTCCCATCCAGGTAGGAATCATTCACCCAAGATGGCGAATGAGTCCCATTTGAGCTATTTTTGATGTTTGAGCAGGAAAAAATAGGTTTTAATTTTAATTTTCTTCAATGTCGGCCTTGGGGATCAAATTAATGGGCATTTGAGTGGGTTGCATATATAAATAAGCCTCCAAACTCTCATTTCATTCAAGTATCATAATATATTCATGTTTTCAAGTCAAGCAAGCTAGGGTTAGATCATTTAGAGAGCATTCAAGATCACTTCTAAGGCATTCAAGGGAAGATTATTCATCCATTGTTGTAGCAATTCAAGATCCATCATCATGGCAAGGTTCTAATCCCATTATTTCATGTTGATGCTTCATATTATTTCTTCATTTGGTTTAATTACCTAAACGGGGTTTGACCAAGGCAAACCTCTATTCTTTAACATTCAACATTTCTCTCTCTTTCTTTGTGTGGTTGCATTTCTAGGTACTAGTGGAACCCCTAAAATTTTCCATGTCCCATCTCTAGTCTTGCTTAAACTTGGGTTGAAATTGTATTTGAGGGTTTAGGGTTTTGATTCTTTTTATTGTGTTAGAGTTTTAGTTACTCAAAGTCTTATTTGAAAAACCCTTCTGAGTTTGTATCCTCGCCAAGGTTTTAATTTTCTATTGACCCCTTGTTGTTGGCCCTCAGTCTATTATGTCACATCTTGTGCCATAAAAACCTGTTAAGTAACTAGCCCTTTGGTTTTGTTTTACTGGTTGTCATGTGATGGGCCATTGATTTAATCTTTCCTAAGTCGGGCTAGGTATTTTCCTTTTAAAATTTAAGTCATCTTTTCCATGGGTGTTATCTCATCATCCTAGTCGAGTCCCTCTCTTAAGAATAACAGTTTTGACATGTGTAGATATGAGGACTCCTGACTACTATTCGATTGATGCAAACAAATCTCCACCATTCCCCGCACGCCCATTCCATTTTATTGCTTATTATTTTATTCCCACGGGCTGACGAGCGAAAGCCATGTGTCTTAAATGATTGGCGGACTCGATGCCTTGGATAAGGCATGCCGATGGTTGTCAGAGGAGATCAATGGTGGGTGATGAATGATGTGGTTGCATTTGGACCATTCCCCGCATGCCCATTTGTTTTTCTTTCCTATTAAAATAATCACTCGAGCTGGCTGGCGGATGTTGCATGTCTAGTCTAAACAGTGGGCCCAGTGGTTTCAAGTGGTTTTTCATAGAGTTTTCAAATGAATCAATGGTCGATAGTGGGTGATGTGGATTAGTCTTGACTGCTCCATGCTATCCTGTGTGGGTCTCACCTTTATTGCTAGACTCCCAACGAGGAAGCGGGCATTTTCCACATGGATTGATCCAGAGGACGTGGAAGCATTGGAGCAAGGGCAAATATTAATTAAATATTTCAACATGGGGCATGTAAAATAAACCATGTGTTACTAATGCAGATATGTTGCACGTGTTTGAAGATCTTTTAATGTGGGTCATGGATATTGTAAAAAGGGTAAAGCTGCAAGTAATTAAGAAGTGTGTATGAAGAAGCCAAGAGATTTATTTTTGGCCTCTCCCCATTTCCCTGTTGATGGAAGTTGCACACAGGTTATGACTCATGGGGGCAAGGGAAAGAAGAAACATGGATCCTGGCTATGGCGACAAAGGGATGGTGGAGCTTGCATACTACAAGCAAGTGGTTCCATGTGGCTTTTTTTCATTTGGTAAGTATTGTGGCTGTATAGTCAGATCTTTCATATTAAGCTGGCCAAATCTGGATTGTCAATCAATAATTAATACTCCAAAAGGATCAATGGTTGGCATTCAAAACTCATTTGAGGGAAAGTGAGCCATTCTAGTTCGTGTGAGCGAACCTTAATAGCTAAAAGGACATCGAGCTACCGAAGTAAGGAGTTGCATAATTATTAATACATGTCTTAAAGGCATAATTCAACATTGTGAAGTATTCTCTACACACTTAAGGAGCTCGTGTTGTGGTTTTTCAATATTTTTTGATGTCGGAACCAAGATTGTTAACCTACGAGAGAACCAGTAAGTGAATTATTGCCCTTCCATCAAAATTATTGATAATTTGTGGCTTTTCAAACTCTTGAGTCTGTTAGGATTTTCTTGGTTTAACATTTTTAAGGTTTGACATTCATAAAAGAGAAATTGTTAGTTTTGCATTGCATAATTCATGTCAAACCCTTAAAAAAGTCATAAGCCTTGTTCAAATAAACCAAAAACCCTGCCTTGTAATACCTCTTATGTTATGGCTCCTAAGGTAAAAGTGTTTTCGTCTAAAGGGGAAGGTTATGCTCCCAAAATACCTTTGAATAAAGACCTCATTGACCAGTTACGACCCTCGACCATTGACAAACCTAAGGGCCAACTGCTTGTTAGAGGTCTGCAAGTAGTAGAGGGTTTGATTGACAAGAATTACTTTATTAAAGATGCCAAATTTCCTTATACTGGATGGGAACTATTTTATAGCTAGTTCATGAATAGAAACATGGGTATCCCAGTAGGTAACCCTTGGAACTATGACCTGGGAAAGTTGATTGTACCAAATTTTTATATGGATGTTGTCTTGCTTAAGGAAGTGGCTACCAATTATGACCCTATCACAAGAACTATAAGAACATATGATGGGAAGGAAATGGTCAAAATCACCTTGAGGAGGAATTGGGTATTGTCTTCAAGCTCACTAGATGGAGTGATGAAATGTATAAGATAAATGAGAAAACTCTTAAGCAAGAGTATGATAAAACTAAGATTATATTTAGAGTCCACATCCTACCGAGATTTCTAGTAGAAATTTCAGGTCGAAAGATCATAATAGGGCCACATGATAAAGAGCCTTTCCCTATTAGCTATTTTGTTCCTTACTTCCAGAAAACCTTCTATTATATTTGCCAAATAATTGGTTATGATCCTATCACGGGAATGCCAATGGCATGGATATATATGGTTTCCCATATTCAACACCCCCAATATTGTGTAGTGTATGATTATGTATGGTCTCTTTCAAAAAGAATGCATGAAGGACTAATAGGGTTGAAGAAAGGTGAATTGGGAGTGAGATTCAGCTGGTATTCATTATTGATGCATATGTTTTTGTACAAAGGTGCAGTTTTCTTTGGGCGTAATATAACTTTGGAAAGAAGAAAGGGTGACTTGGAGTTTCCCATGCAATGTTGGACTACTGTTTTAGACAAAGATGATAGGACCTATGATTATGTGACATTTTAGAACTTGTTTGCTTCAAAACTGAGGAGAGTCTTAATTGTGAGTGCACCTAGAATTCCCATAGCTTTACATGATTTATTGAGACCCAAGGAGAGAAGACCTGAGCTTGGAGTTGATCACAATTGGGGAGATGTTATCCCATACCTTTCAATTACACTATCTTAAGAGTATATGGTCCCATGGTAGCACCTCACTTGCTACCAAAGTTTGTGCCAGAGAGAATTGGTTTCCTAGAGGTGATGTGGCAATTGGGAAGTGTTGAAAATGGACACTTATTGAATCAAGGAAAAGGAACATTCTTTCCTTTGTACACTTGTTTTTATAATTTTGAAATGACCAAGGCAGGTTGGAATAATATTCTTGATATACTCAAAACCTACTGCATGCAGAGGTTAGTTGAGAGGGTTAGACATGGCCCAGGTGAAGGTTTTATGGCTTGGTTGAAAGAAAGAAACAAGAGCTCCAAATTTATACACATTTTCCAATATCTGGAGGATGTGATAAGAAATGTGTTCAACCTTTTAGAGAAGGAAAAAATAAGAGCAAGGTGGATTTCCTTCAATAAGATGCAAAGAAAGATAAAGCAAGAAGAACCTAACTTCAAGGTTCTCCCATAAACTGAAAATGTAATACAAAAGGTGGAGCATGTATCAAGGAATTTTGATTCAATAGTGGGCCACCTTGAAACTAAAGGGGTAATAAGTAAGGATAAGGGGAAAGCCCCAATTGTAGAAGAATAGAGTGGAGGAGAAATCCCTGCTATGGGAGAAAATTCTACATCTCAAGCCCCTAATGAACCAAGAATAAAGTTCTTTGTAAGGAGAAAGGGTAAGGCAAAGAAAATTGATACAAATTTAGATCCTTCTCAACAAGAAGAATATAAGCCTCCTTCTCCTATGCCACAAGTACCACCACCATCTCCTCCAAGGCCAACGTAGCCTGAAATTGTGGACATTGATTCTCCACCATCGAGTGAATTACCACCAAGGGAGCCACCATTGAAAAGACAAAAGGTTGAAGTGACTGGTCTAGTGGAATATGTTGATGAAGGCTCTAATGATGATATTTGGATGTCAGAGTAGGAAATGCAAGGAGTGCCCATTGCACCAGTAGTAAGGGTGACACATCAATTGGGTATGAGATTTAGTAAAGATGATCTCACAAGACTCAATGGAAGAGATGATGTGCAGGTTGAAGCATGTGCAAAATTCTTAGATAATGACTCATTTATAAAGTCTCAAGCTTTTATGGAATTTGCATATAGAGCTAAGAGAAATGAGTATGTAAAAAAATTGGTTGTAGAAAGAAGCCTTCATCTAGAATTTTTGGATGCCATCATCTAGAAAAAGGTTATAAATGAAATGAGAGCTAGATTCCAAAATATGACTGCAAAAGAGGGTCGAGAATTGGTAAGGAATAGTGGTATTTTGTTGCTACCAGAATGGGACTTAGCTTCTTCCATAGCTTTCAACTTAATAAAGAAGTGTGACAAGCCTCTCTATGATATACAGAAGAAGAAGTTACACTTGCACTACAGGGGTCTGTTTTCAATGAGGAATGGGAAGCCTTGGCTATATGGTCTCTAGCCCCAAGCATAGGAAAAATTGATATTGTTGAGCCTGAACCTAACTACAAAGGAGACCTAATAATAAAAAGAGTGTCAAAAACATCGACTATAGAGGTAGAAAATATCCTAGTTCATGTTGCACAATTTACAAGGGCCACTATAGAATCTGTGACTATAGAAAAGGATAAGCTTAGAACAAATTACAATGATTTTCTAGTCAAATATGGAAGGATTGAGTAGTATAATATGTAGTTGTAGACAAAGGTAGCATTGTTGGAAAATAAGTTGCAGAGTCTTCAACCTGAAAAGAATAAGCAAAATGATGTTGACTCCCCCACCACTTCACAAGAAGTTGTACACCCAGAGTTTACTATTGAAGTAAGTTCTTCATGGGAAATTGTGTCATACAACATGGGAACTGTTCCCATTTCAATAGTAGAACCCAGTACAGTAGAAGGTCTACAGGTTGAAGAAGATATCAATAGGGAAGAGTTTCTTAGGTAGCTAAATGAATATAAAGAGAAATGTGATAATCACGATGCAGATATTTTTAAGAGCAACAGGAAGATTGTCACTACAGTATTAGAACATTTGAACAAAAGAGTGAATAACAGGTTGAATAGTATTCACTATAGTTATTCATCCATGGTAGCTGCTATCAGGAATTTTGACATTGACAAAGAAAGAGCCATCCCACTCATGGAAATTTGGATCCCTACGAAGAAGGAATTGGTATTGATGTCAATTGGAGTTAAACAAGATGCCAATTCACCTAAAAATTTTAAACCTACTATGGTTCTTGTAGGTAAAATTAAATGATACAGGGGAAATATTGAACCATTGGAAAAAAAATAAAAGAGCTGGTGAAATCCTTCCATGAATCACATCATGGCCTTCTTCCATCCATTCTAAGGGATGGTGATAGCATCAAAACTCTACAAGAGTGGAAAAATGAAACCAATAAATTTATTTCAGAGCAGGCTATGTCAATTTGTCATAAATTTGATATGGACACATTGAAGATAAATATGGATATGTTAACTCATGTTGAGATTGTCCTACTAGAATTTGATAAGGAGGCTAACTAGATTGTCACCAAGTATGCACCTTATAGAGAAAGGGCTGATGAAGTCATGAAATTCAATTGGCCCATTGAAGATGAATTCTTAGCATGGAAAGTGAACTGATATGAAATGGTGGTGTGGTAATTTGAAATTTTGAAGTCTGCAACCATGAAGAATAATGGATAAGTGAGAGTTGCACTACATAGCCTGGATTTAGTATAGATTAGGCTTTTGATAAAGTATGGGAAATATAGTGCATCTTCTTCAAATTGAATTGATGACAAGGCTATAGATGTGGACATATCTTTTTTCTTTTCTTTTCTATTTTTTTCATGCTTTCCTTCTTTTACTTTGTGTGTGTGGGCACAAATTTTGAGGTAATTGTTTGAAGATACCTTTTTGAAGATTGGACTAGATCTCCAACAACGAATGAAGACCACTTTCATTTTCCCATATGTTTCCCACCTCTTGGAAATGTAATGCAACTAAATAGGGGAATCTTTAATATAAGCAGTCCAATAGGATATTGACATGTGTATTTTCTAGCCCGAGGCTTGTTTTGCTCCTTCGTTTCTATAAGAAGGAATTCAGGGCCAAAAAGTAGGGATTCATTGTTTTGCATTCAACACTGTCAATTGTAAAAGGAATATCAAGCATGTTTTAGAGTTTTGTCTTAAGTTCAGAGTTTGTTATTGTAATGCATGCAATATTGATAACAATATAGAAAATACAATACAGAGTAATACCAATTTCATGGTTATTGTCTCTCCTTGTACTTGTTTTATGAGTTATGAATGAAAGTAATCCAGGATTCCTTTTTTGTCTCTATTTTTTCTCAATAGATGTTTAATTTCATTCCTACTTATTAGTTCAATGAATTAATGTAAATGCTTGGATGAGATTGTTAACTCATAAGAATTTGGTGCTAGGATATTTGTAAGCAGTGATAATCATGAATGTAATAGGGGAGTGATGTAAAACAGTGTTTCTTGAGATTGTAGGTTGCTATTGATAAGATGTTGTTTGGTTGCATAGGTTGATATTGACTCTGTGCTTGGAATAAGACACTGGTTCATGCAAAGTATTCATAATTCAGTTCCTAAGTTGATTCATCAACTAATCACCTTTATTTTATAAAATTTCAAATGAATACCATTGTGGTTTTGTATTGAGTTTTATCTTATCATGCTCTAAGTGTAGGATATCAGTAAATGAGTTGACAACTTGTTTGATGTGCTACAATGTAGAGTAAATTTATGAGAATTATCTATTATTGACCATGTATTTGAGTATTAGTCATATAAATTCCTAAGTATACATTGTGGGATCACCCTCCTGGGTTTAACAGATCCCAAAGTGTAGGAGTATAATTCTTACCACTTTTACTCATTAATTGGCCAATCCCTTTGGAGTACTAAGTATTGGAAATGGCAAAGTCCACAAGTATTTCTGAAGATCAGTTTGGTTCTTAAAATATAACCAACAGGTACTTTGAAGCCTTGGAGATGATTGAAGAATAGGTTGCAAATTTTTTGAATTCATCTCCCTATTGGAAAGGTCAAAATCTTCATAAAAATTCACTTACAGTGTCGAAAATCAGGGTTTCAGATTCAAACACCTAGAGGTACAAATTGAGCAGACTGAGAGCTACAAATTCCACTTTTGATTTTTTAGAAAATTCAAAGTGGACTCATTCACCATTAGTGGAAAATGAGTCCTACTGTACCTATTTTTCAGATATTTCTATAGATTTAGATACCCATTTTCTTGAAATAGGCTGGACAATACAATTTTCTAGATCTGGGACTAATTGGCCCAGAATGGAAAATGAGTCCCAATAGGTCAAAATTAAAGGATCAACAACATTTCCAGTCTCTATGTCAATCTCTACAAGTTTCCAGCTGCACATTTTCTATTTTAATTTCTTGTTTTGTTTTAGTTTCATTTCTATTCATCTTTTTAGGCCCTTTTATATTTCACACTGTGTTTTCAAACATCTTGCATTTTCTAGGTTTACATTTGGTAGTGAATCTCTTTATCATTTTTTAGTCTTTAGGACAATCCCCTTTGATAGATTTCAATCTCATTTTCATTGGAATCTCAAGGGTTTGTTCTTGAGTGAACCATTAAGATTTTTGTACCTCTCTCCTTTTAGGTTCAAAACCCTAGAAGTGTAAGGGATACCCCCACACAAATTTTTTTGGTTCATTTTGGTGACCCTGCATTTAGAGCATCATATTTTTTATTTGGAGTGCATTTACATCCTAGGAATAACTTACATTAACATTGCATTGCATCTTTCATTGTTTAATTTGCATTCTAGGGTTTCAAAATTTTGCATTAGTGAAAGTTCATATTGGTTTCATTTTTACATCTCAAACCATTTGAAAACATCTAAAAACTATATTTGTATTTAGTATTCAGGTCATACAACATCAATAGCATAAAAAACAATTGAAAAATTCAGAATTTAAAAAAAAAAATCCCCCTTGGGACTCATTCGCCACCTTGGGAAAATCACTCCCTTTCCATGCACCTAAAACTACCTTTCATGGAATTGAAAACCCTATTTTTACACTTTTGTTTGCTGCCATTAACTATCTGTATCAGTTGGTTAAGTTCCTATTACATGCATTTCACTAAATCTAGCTTAATTTGGCTCATTTCATGCATTGCTTAATTTCAATTTTTCATTCACAACATTTCATTCTTGAATCATTGCATAATATAATCAGTACATTACCTTGTGTGAAATCTGAAAAGTTGCATTTCATTCTATGTCTTTACATTAAATTTTAAGTTTGCATAGCTTCTATTACATTTAAATTATTATAAATAAACATTGTTTACATTCATGACAATTATGGATAGCATTAGATTTTTGCAATTTTCATTTCAACATTATTTCCTAGTTCCTTTAGATTAGATTCATTAGAAAATGAAAGCAAAAAACAAAAAAAATCAAAAGAAACAGTCCAAAAAATGATTCAATTTAGAAAAATCATATCATCCAAGCCCTTTAGTGATGACTTAGACATGTTAGATGAAGCCCTTTAGGAATTCCTCTCACTAAGATCATCCACTAAAGGTTTGACACAAAAGGATGCAAACATCGATAATCATGATAATCATAATTGTTCTTCTCTTGATACCTCTCCCATTGGTGACAAAGGTATCTTGGTGAAAGAAGACACAATCATTGAAGATCATGAAAGTATTGCTTGTCTTCCTCCTCCTCCCCCTTGAAAAGACATTATGACACACAAAGATGAAATCATGGCCACTACCTTACCTAGTCTCCATTCATCTCCCAACACCTTCCCTACTTGTGAAAATTCTTTACTAAATAAGGATACAATCGTGAATGATCATGAGAAACACATTTTTGTGAAGGATATGTTGATATTTGAGAGCTATGACAATCCTACCTCTCATACTCAAGTAGACGTTATAGGATTTGGGAATGTAAACGTAGATAATCATGACAATAAAACCTTTCCTTCTCTTAATATCTTCTCTAGACATGAAGAAGATAGTTTAGTGTTAGAAGATATCATTATTGAGAATCATGAGAATCTTATTCCCCCCTTTCTTGATGCCCCTACCATTTAAGAAGACCTATTTGAACAAAAAATTCCAATCATTGGTAGCCATGAAACTCTTAGTTATCCTTCTCTTGATGCCTCTCCTATGAGTGATGAAGCTACTTTATCAAATCCAACCATGAAATGTGATGAACCTATTGTTTGTCACTTTCCTAAAAGCTCTCCTACTAGGTTAAAAATCATGGCACAAGAGAATGAGAACTTAGAGAAAAATAATGACATTGTGGACAACAATCAAATTTCCCTCTCTCCTAATATATCTCCTATTGGTGAAGAAGTTATTGTGGTGTTACAAGATCGCATCGATGAGAATCATGAGGAAAAATTATTGAACAAAGAAACACCATCATTTCCAAGAAAGAAAATCCAACCATGGATCATTCCCTTACTTGCGATGTTCATTCAATATTCAGGAACCAAACATTGAATGTCATGAACATCTAGTTTGTATTTCTCCTAAAAAATCTCCTAATAGGGAAGGTATCATGGTGCAAGCAAACATCAACACTATCATGTGCAAATCAAAATTCAACCTCACTCTGAAGCATCCTGAATTGCTTGATATGGATTTACCACCATCATGGGAATGCTTTAAAAATGATAAAGCCTTGAAGAAAATGTTAGGAGTTTATGACAAGTAACCTTATACTCCTCAAAAGAAAAAGGTTACATGTGCTATGATTAGTACCAAGCAAAAAGATCTAGAAAGACAAAATCAAATTGAAGAAGCCACAAATTTATTGGAAGATGTTGCAGAAACCTTTGATTTCATACCTATAGCCATGGGAGAATATAAGCTCATAACAAAAGAGTCTAAAAAGAGAAAAGAGAAACTAGTAACGATAATAAAAAATTTAAAAGCATCCACTTCAACCACCTTAAAAGCAAAGACAACATCCAATACAAACTTTGAGGAAGTTGAACAACCACCAAATCCAACAAAAGTGACAAAAAATTTTGGAAGTTGTTTTGAACTTATGAAGCAACTTGGGAGAGGATGTGATGCTATAGAATGTTGTATCCATGTCCCTATAATGCCTAAAATGCAAGAAATGACTAATGATCTTGGTTATTGTTCCTCAAAACAAAAGCCTTCATTCAATCTCAACACTATCGCAAAAGATTCTTCCAAGAAAACTTTAACCTTGGTACATCCTAAATTGATAGTTATCTCATTAAATATATATCAAGCAGAAACTTTGTTTACTTATCAAAATAAATAACATTAATTGCTTCTCCTTCTCATGTAATAGTTGTAGGCTCATAGCATACTCACTATTACATGTTTTACATTTATCGCAAGGGGCAGCATATCATCATCCATTCTTGGCTCACCTTTTTCCCGCACTAAGTGGGGGAAAGGGGTAAAGTAGCCTTGTCCTCATATGTCCCTTTTCATTGTCTTTTTTGGCTATTTGTTAACCTTTCATGAACATATAAGAGCAATATTGGGATGTGTACAACATGCCTTAAGTTGGCTCACATGTGACATACTTATCCATGACATAACTTGATTTGGAAACATATCATTTGGCATTGGGATTTCCAAGTTGGCTCTCATGTCTTCTTTCATTGGATACTTTAAAGCAATTGCTCACAGTGATGGTGTAGCAACTGCTTTAAAGTGGGGGCATACACAAATGACATCTTTTGGAAAAAAAATTCATGGCATGATTTTTCTTTTTTTCTTGTGATGTGTCCTCTTCTTGGTGGTGTCATTGGGTTTGATGTTGTCTAAGAATGTCTGATCTACTGACATGGCATGATGTGAAAGAGGCATCCCATGGGAAACGATTTGACACCTTGACTTGTCCTCTCTTGGAGACATTAGGCACAATGCTCCTTAAGAAGAAGACCTTACACGAAAAAAGTAAAATCCCCTTTAAAAAAAAATTACATGAAATTCAAAAGCATTTACAAAAAGCATTACATTGTGGCACCTTATTAAAGTTATGAGGAGGTATAACTTTGGTATGGCTGACCAAGAAGCCCAATGCGAGGCATGGCGTGAATCCCCATAGCCACTTGCGTGTGCATAACAATCATGAGTGTATGTTTCTTACCTTTTGGGATTTCTCACACAGCAGATAGCCAAGAGTCCTATTGCCCCAGAGTGAGTGTGCATTTTTTGGAAAAACAACCTAGATTTGATCCACATCATGTTGTACAAATGGTTGAAGCTTGATCCAACTTTTTATTTTTTCTCATTTGTATTTCTCTTCCTTCTAGTTATTGCCATTACATGATCGTGTATCTTGTTTTGCTGGAATCATTCACCTTGTGCGTGTCCTTTTGTGATCATGTCGGTTTGACTTAGGATCCTGGATCCTGGGGGCTTGACTGCCTCCTTCATATTTGTTATCCTATACCATCCACATCGGTACAATTGCACCCCTCTTGAATGTCTACTTTAGTGTGAGTTTGAAGCAAGTTTGAACACCCTCTCACTAAAGTTGGGGCTAAATGTAGCGTAGAAAAATGTATCTCTTGCTTGATATGGGAATAATTAATGATAAATTGAACTTAATGTCACCTTGATATAGTGTTGTGAGGTGTTTTACATATCCAAATTAGGTCTTGGGCCCTTGCAAACTGAATAAAATGTATTTATTGATGTCTTGTAAAGGTGTTGTAAATGACTTGCACACTTTTCTAGACTTTTATTAAGCATTTAAGTCTAATGGACCTATTTTTTCCCTTAATTCAATATTGTAAAATTTATTTAATTATTAATCTAGAAGGCTTGTAAATTAAACCTGGCCTTAATCTAGTGTTCTAATGTGTTTTACACATTCACATTGGATGTTGTTCCTTTTTATGCTAAGTCGACCTCATTTTAATGTTGTATAGTGTATTTAATCACACTTTCACATTGAAATTTGTGTCCCTATCCCTAATCACCATTTATATCATCATTAATAGGCCCCTATGACCCCATATTGTGCGTCCCAAGGCTTATTTTGATCAAAGACCCGATAAAATCAACATAAAAACTAAAATTCTTCACTCCCCGACATCCTAGCTTACAAAAGAGCCCCTGTGGGACCCATTCGCCACCCATTCACCACTTTGGATGAGTGAGTCTCATCCAAGTGGGACTCATTCACCCAAGATGGTGAATGAGTCCCATTTGAGCTATTTTCAGAGTTTGAGCAGGAAAAATTAGGTTTTAAGTTTAATTTTCTTCGATGTCGGCCTTGGGGATCAAATTAACAAGCATTTGAGTGGGTTGCCTATATAAATAAGCCTTTGAAACCTCACTTCTTTCAAGTATCATAAGGTATTCATGTTGTCAAGTCAAGCAAGCTAGGGTTAGGTCATTTAAAGAGCATTCAAGATCACTTCTAAGGCATTCAAGGGAAGATTCTTCATCCATAGTTGCAGCAATTCAGGATCCATCATCATGGCAAGGTTCTAATTCCATTATTTCATGTTCATGCTTCATATTATTTCTTCATTTTGTTTAATTACCTAAACAGGATTTGATCGAGGAAAACCCCTATTCCCTAACATTCAACATTTCTCTCTCTTTCTTTGTGTGGTTGCAGATCTAGGTACTTTGAAGGATTGGAGATGATTGAAGAAAATGTTGCAAACTTGTTGAAGTCATCTCCCTATTGGAAAGGTCAAAATCTTCACAAAAAGTCACTTACAGTGCTGAAAATCAAGGTTTCGGATCTGAACACCTAGAGGTATAGATTGAGTAAACCGAGAGCTACATATTCTAGTTTTGAGATTTTAGAAAAGTCAAAGTGGACTCATTCACCATTAGTGGCGACTGAGTCCCACTATACCTATTTTTCAGAGATTTTTGTAGATGTGGATACCCATTTGCTCGAAACAGGCTCCAATATAGTTTTCTAGATTTGGGATTGATTCGCCCAGAATGGCGAATGAGTCCCAGTAGGTCAAAATTTCAAGATCAACAACATTTCCAGTCTCCATTCCAACCTCTACAAGTTTCCAAGTGCACATTTTCTATTTTACTTTCCTATTATGTTTTACTTGCATTTCTATTCATCTTTTTAGGTCTTTTTGTATTTCATTGTGTTTTCAAACATCTTGCATTTTCTAGGTTTACATAAATTGGTAGTGAATCTCTTTTATCAATTTTCAGTCTTTAGGACAATCCCCTATGATAGATTTCAATCTCATTTGCATTGGAATCTCAAGGGTTTGTTCTTGAGTGAGCCATTAAGATTTATGCACCTCTCTCCATTTAGGTTCAAAACCTTAGAAGTGTAAGGGAGACCCCCACACAAATTTTTTTGGTTCAACAAATTCTCCTCGTTGAGCAGGGATTGATTTTATCACTTCGTATTTGCTTACTTTACTCACTCTCTCTATCTATCTGGCTATTTGTGGAGGTGGGAACACCAAAACAGAGGTTTGACTAAAGCAAACCCCTATACAACCCCAACATTTTCTCTAGATCTTATGCATGCAGGTATTGAAGATATTCATTACCTGGAGGCTTCATTACTTGGGTTGTTGTGAGGGGTTTCTATCTCTTATTGTCTCACTTCATCATTTACTTTACTTTATTTTCAGTTCTATTACTTTATGTTGCTTTCCTGCATCCTGGAAGTTCTCAGTAATTCGATTGTTAGTAGTCACTTTGTTGTTTTTTGTGATAAACTAAGTTTCTGGTCCATACGAGATGCCAACATGCCTCTAGGACTCTAGTGTGCCATTTTGTTGTCCTTAATCCATGCTATCATCCTTTTCCAGAAAACTTGTTAGTTTGTCCAAAAAACCTTTGTGGCTTACTCTTTTTTATTCTAAAACTCGCTTTGTTCCCTGAGGTAGTTTAGGGTAATTTTTCCCTTGGGAATCTCTTGAGAATAAAGAGACTCATGAGTAGCGAATCCCCCTTCTCTACATTTTGGTGAACTTGATGTGAACCACAATATTTTCCAAAAAACTAGGAATTTATTTACCCCTTGGTGGGGTCATAACTTTTGACTTGGTGCTCGGAATTCAAAACCATTTATACCGAATTTTAGGGACCAACACAGGTTTCGAGCCTAAATTCTGCTTCGAAGACCTACAAAAATGTAAATTACTAGAACCTAAAAATACTAAAAAAAACCAAAAAGATGGATTTTCGATTTTTCTTAGTTCAATCACCCCTAGATTGCTTCAAATCAGCTGACTTGTTTATGCATTGTTTATGATATTTAACTTATTACTTTCAAAATGAATTTAATATCCTCTTTTATGAGTTCAATATCTAATTATATTCAAAATGTTAATGATGTTCTATTTCATGCATATGATAGTGACTTGGTGACATGGATTTTCCCATGTCACTTTGTATTTGTGATCCTTCTCATGAGATTCCTCTTTCTTTGAAGGATATCTTGTTGCAAGAAGATGAAATCATTGATACCTTTCTTATCATTACTCTACCTTCCCTTCATTCCAATGCACTCTCTTCTAGAGATGACGCATTAGTGAATTATGAATCTCTTCTCTATTCCAATGTACTCTCCTCTAGAGATGATGCAATAGCGAATGATGAATCTCCTTCCACATTTGATGTTAAGAATAATTCTTTGGATAATTATTCCACTAGTTGTGATGATTTTGTAAATGTAATTTATGTCTCTACTGCCCCTCAAAGGCCTAAGAGATTCATCATTTATTTGACTCCAGCTAGTCCTCCTATTTAAGGATTTGTTCTATTGACAGTGTCCCATTTGATAGAGATTATCTTGATCTTTCTATGGCTCCCTCTTACAAAGCGGTAGCCCATACTTGTAAGGATAGAATGAATAAACAACCAAGTCTTCCTTCAACACCTAAACCTACAATTAAAGCACCTCGTGATTATGATCTTATCGAGCAACTTCGAGTTACTCTGACTAAGATCTCACTATGGGACTTGCTTCAGTCTGCTTCGATTTACCAAGGTATGCTTCAAGAATCCTTACAAAAGATCCTCTTGCCTGCCTCTGCTAGGCCGACAGATGTTAATGTAGATATAACTCATATTCGTGTGGATTTTCTGAATATTACATTCCATCCACAAGAACTTCCACCCCCGAATGTGCAAAAGCAAGCGGAACCTCTAATGATCATAGTTAACATTAATAATATCAGTATTAGACGTATCTCATTGACATTGGTTCAACACTTAATGTATGCAGCATTGATCTATTTCCTAATCTTAATATTGATTCATCTTCTCTTAATGCTTCTTCTATTGCTATTCGTGGGTTCAATAATGTCAGTCGATAAGCCCTAGGCATGATAGTCTTGCCTTTGAGTTTGAGACCTGTTACTGTACCCACCCTTGTATATGCTATGTCAGAAAAATTACCATATAACCTTCTTCTTGGTAGAATGTGGATTGATGCTATGGGTGCAATCTCGCCTTCCTTGCATAAATCTATTAATTTCATTTGCAATAATTGAGTAGTCAATGCCAGTGCTGACCCTAAGGCTATGCACTTATGTGAGATGGTAGCTGCCAGTCAGGTTTTGGTTGTGCCTAATCTTATCCCTTAAGTGCCTTCCAATGTTTTAATGTCTACTCTTGCAGTACCTATTACATAGGATACTCTTGAGATAGATTTCCCTAAAGAAGATCGTTCTAAAGTAAGAAATATTAAGTCTTCTCCTTCTATCTATTCTCAAGAAAATGCATGTCTTGGTGATGATTGGGGTTCTTTAGAATTTACAAAATCCTTCAGTGGAGAATATAAAGTTGACCCGATTCACTTAAACCTTTCGATAGAATCATCCACACCCACTATCAAAGATGATTATTCTTCTGTATCGTGGGATAATGTGAACAATAGTTGTAATGTCCTTAATGCTGATCCTTCCCCTTTGAAGGAAGATGATCACACCTCTGTTAAAAAGGCTAATGTTGGAAATCCTATCAAGAAGGTTGATGGTGATCCTATAGAGGAGCATAATCCCCATTGTTGGAATAATGCTCTCTATGAAGATCCTCCTCCTTCTTAAGATTTGTAGACAAGTTATGGCCCTATCTTTACGCTTGTCTCTAAATATGGCTATGGGCATAAAGGTTGTGGGTGTAATGAACAAGGCATTGAATTCCCTATAGAATGTGTACCTGGTAATCATAATTTGGGGCTTGGTTGCTCAAATGAACAATCTACACAAAAACCATGGTTGAATGTGGATGCAATTTTTACTCAACCTCGTTCTTGCGGAATGATTTATCCACCATCATCTACTATCTTCATGTATTCTTCTTGTAAGTAGTCAAGAATTTCTCCACAAGAGAAAGAGTTTCTTCCTACTCCTTATTCTTTATCTGAGCAAGAGTGTATTTTATTGAGGCTTCTTAAAGCTTGCTTGATTACTCTTCCTCCTCCTACATGTAAGAAATTTCATAAGCATGATAAAGAAAAGCCTTCTTTTTGTGCATACCATTGAGTGCCAAGCCATTCCACTAGTGAATGTAAGGCCTTGAAGGATAAAATACAACAACTTCTTGATTTTGGTGCCATCACTCATTTATTTGTTGATGCACCTGCCTCTTCTTCAAATAATAAGTGATATCAACGTCTAATGTTAGGTTTTTTGGTCTATTGTTAGGTTTTTTGGTGTTTTGAGTCATATTTTATGTAATAAGGTCTATTTAGACCATATCTAATGTTTTGAGTCTCATGGGGTCAATTTTAGATAAATTTTTCATTTTGTTGCAAATGTTGCAAAATGTGCAATGCAACTTTGCAATTTTGGCTTGTATATGGAAGTTGAATGGTCACATATTAAAAAGGTAGTTGGAGACCATTGGTTTTTGTTTGAAAAGGTTTAAATTTTCCTTGAGGAGTTTAATACATTCTTCTGGAGTTGTAATTGGTGATCAAGCAATAAGAAATATCAATTTTTTGCATTCTTTCTTTGTTTATTTGCTGCTATAGGAAGTTTGTATGGCCTGTACAGTCTGGGAATGATGAAAAATTAATTTGAATTGATAGATTGTTGAGTTTTCTAACATTTCCAGTTGGTTTCATCTGGTTTTATTGAGTTTGAAGGATTTTAGAAGCACTTTACTGAAAGTGGTCTCAAAACCCTAAGTTAAGAGGGTTTGAGTGAAAAAATGGAATATTGAACCATTCCACTAGTGGAAACCTCTACAAATTGGTGGAATGGAATTAGTTAGGTTATTTTTCATGTTGGTAGAGTTTGTAGTTGTAGGGAATGGAGGTAGGGCACTGTTTGATCAAACCCTAGCATAATATCTCTATATATTAGGCTTAGGAGTGTAGGTAGAAGTAGGGTTTTGAAGATAGGTGATTTTGTGAATGTTCCTATTGATAAAAATTATGGTTTTAGACCCCATGTGACCTGGTTGAAGTCCTGGAATAGAGGTTTGTGGTTCAGAGAGAGTTTACCTAGAAGTTGCTTTGTAAAACAGGCCTAATTGGGCTTTAGAGCAGCATAGCAGTCAAAATAAGAAGGTGATGTCACAAAGAAGCCACATGGATATGTTCCTAAGTGGCATAAAGGGTATCCTAAATGATATGAAATTATTAGGTTTGATGCCTTCTCTAAAAGATATGATGAAAATTCACTATTTGGAATGCTACAAGCAAGATTGAAGAAATTGTGAACAAAACACCAAGTTAGGGTTTCCAAGTTGGAAAGTTTGTTGAATTGCGATTGGATTGAGAACCTCCACCCTGTTCTGCATCAAATTGGTATTAGTGCATAGGTTTTGGTCATTTAAGGAAAAGTTGCAATTTGAAGGGAACAAGATGCCTCCAAAAGGAAGTGCAGTCATTGCTAGGGAAATAAGATTGATGAAGGAGTCTCAGGAAGCTCTTTTAGCTAGACTTGCAGCACTTGAAACAAATCAAAGAAGAGATAAGGACATTGTAGATGAGAGTGACCAAGAGGAAGATGAAGAGGGTGAGAATGAAAACCTTAAAGGAGGATCCCATGAGCAAGAGTTGGATCCTAAAGAGATGGGGATGGTTAAGATTCCAAAGGCTATCAAGGGAGATACTACTGAGGTGAAGATGGAATTTCCCATGTATGGTGGGAAAATGGATAGTGAAGAGGTGTTAGATTGGGTTGATGCACTAGATAATTATTTTGAATACAAGGAGGTAGCAGATGAACAAAAAGTGAAATTTTCTAAAACTAAGTTGAAAGGCCCTACCCTAACTTGGTGGAATTATGTGTAGGAAGAGAGAGTGAAGAATGGAAAATAAAAAGGGTATGTGCAAGATCATCATGGAAAAAACAAGCCCTTAAGTGGCAAAAAATTCAGAAAAATCAGAGTTAGGCAACTTGACATAAAAATTTGAATAAGTTATCTATATTATTTCAAAAATATGTAAGAATAGAATTTGTAGCAAATTTAATGTAGTTTCTAAACTACTAGGTTTATTTTTTATTTTTTAAAATCTATTTGGTGAAAATTTGAAATTTCAATGCAGTAGTACTTAAATTTCAGGGAAAAAATAAGTAGGTGTCTGTCTAACCACCCTAACCACAATAAAATGATAATATTTTAGATATAAGTAGAGGACTTATGTCCCAATGTGATGCATATTTTTTTGTAATTTTTTTCCAAGTAAATAATTAATTATGATTTTTTTATTACAACTTTTAAAATATATTAAAACTCGTACATCTAACCACCTTAACTTTGTTAAAACTTCATGAAATTCAATTTTCTTTTTAATCCTCTAGTATACGAAGCATAGAATGTGACACATGTTTCATATTCAAAAAATGTGATACCATTTGAAAGCTATAGATTTTTTTCAATCAACCTATCAATCAAGACTTTAGTCATAATTCAAATAGAAAATGAATAATAATTATTTATTAAATTCAAAGTAAAGCATAATTTATATTGGTGGAAAGCTAAGAATCTCCTTTTAAAACCCTTTTTGTTTCATTAATTTTGGGTAAAAAAAAGTGGTCAGCCACATACCCTACAAATACCCATCATATCACCACTTTTTGGCCCATCATGATCATGCACATACCCAAAAATCAATTCATGGGATAGAATAATGTCTAAAGTCAAGGTTCAATTTATGCCTGGTGACTATGCAATCCAAACTTTTAGAAAGCTGCAAAATCTCAAGAAAAAAGAGATGGATGTCATGGATTACACAAAAGAGTTTCCTAAATTGAGCATTAGAGTAGGTCATGTTGAGGATGAAGTTGAGAAGATAGTAAGGTATATAAATGGGTTAAGGTTCAATATCCAAGATGAATTGAGTCGTTCCACCCCTAGAACGGTGGAAGAGTGCTTTCAATTGGCTGTTAGGGAAGAAGAGAAGTTGAAAAAGAAGGTAGGAAAAAAAAAGTAGAGGCAAATGAAATAAATTTAGGGGTAGAGGAACATTTGGAGGAAGAGGACAATCACAAAAACCACAAGGTGAGACAAGTGGTAATCAAGAGCAAGGCTCAGAATCAAGAGGTGGTTTCAGAGGTAGGAGATCTAATAGTAGAGGCAGATTTGGAGGACAAGGTAGAGGGTCAAATATCTTCTCTGGAAGATGCTACCAGTGCAATCAATTTGGCCATCAAGCATGGAAATGCTTGGAGAAACAACCTTCTACATCACATGGTGGTGAAAGAAGAACATAGTTGGTGCAAGAGGAATATTGTGAGAGTGTCAACTCTCCTTCTCAGCATGCTACTCCTAAGGTTGGAAAATCCCTAATGATGAGAGGAACATTACGCAAGGTCCCTGTGGTGAAAGAGCCTCCACAAAGAAAATCATTGTTTAGAACCACCTACAAATCTGAAGGTAAGGTGTGTAAGGTTGTTGTTGATTCTAATTCCATAGACCATTTGGTTTCTTTAGAGATCTGGTTGAAAAGTTAAAGATGAAAATAATCCCACACCCCATACCTTACAAGGTCTCTTGGCTGAATAACGGTTAACAAGTCTTAGTTAATGAGAAAACATGGGTTGAATTCAATATTGGGGGGTATAAAGACAAGATATTGTGTGACATCATCCCAATGGATGTTTGTCATATGTTGTTAGGAAGACCTTGGCAGTATGACAAAAAAGAAAAACATGATGGACAAAAAAATACATATGTGATTGAAAAGGATGGAGTTTCATTTACCCTCACCCCTTTGCAAGAAGAAAATGTAGACACACAAGTTGGGTCAAGTGTCATGTTGGTTGTGGAAAAATAATTCTTAACTATGAAAGAAGAAGGTGGACAAGGGTATACAATTATAATCAAACCCAAACCTGTTATGACAACAACAAAGCTTGAAGATGTGCCTAAAGAAGTGCAAAGCTTGTTGAACAAGTACCAAGACATTGTTGTAGATGAGCTTCCTAGTTCTTTTCCACCTATAAGGGGTGTGAGCCACCACATAGAATTTATACCAGGAGAAAACATACCCAATAAGGCTACATACAAAAAGACTCCTCAACAAAATGAAGAGATAAGGAAACAAATACAAGAAATGCTTGATAAAGGCGTCATAAGAGAAAGCTTAAGTCCATGTGTTGTCTCTACTATTTTGGCATCTAGAAAAGGTGGAGATTGGAGAATGTGCAATGATTCAAGGGAAATTAACAAGATCACTATAAGGTATAGGTTTCCCATACCAAGAATGGAGGATTTGATGGATTGTTTAGGAGGAGCTTGTTACTTTTCAAAGATTGACCTTAAAAGTGGTTACCACCAAATTATGATAAGAGAAGGAGGTGAATGGAAAACTACCTTCGAAACCAATGAGGGGTTGTATGAATGGATGGTAATGCCATTTGGGCTTTCAAATGCACCAAGCACTTTTATGAGACTAATAAATGAAGTTTTGAATCCTTTCATAGGTAAGTTTGTAGTTGTATATTTGGATGAAATTCTCATGTTTGGTAAGACTAAAGAGGAACAATTGCAACATTGAGACATGGTTTTGAAAAGGATAAATGAAAAAAAGTTGATGATCAATTTGAAAAAGTGTGAGTTCATGAAGGAGGAGTTGGTCTGCCTTGGTTTTTTTTATCTCTAAAGGTACTTTGAAGAGGGACCCCGACAAGGTAGAAGTAATTTTGAACTGACCTACTCCAACTTCAGTCAGAGAGGTAAGAAGTTTCCATGGCCTAGCTAGCTTTTACAAAAAAATTGTGAAGAATTTTAGTCATATTTTATCTCCAATTATAGATACAACCAAAGGGGATAAAAGGAAAAGGTTTGTGTGGTCTGATGAGGTAGAAAAAAGCTTTCAAATTCTAAAACAAAAGATAGCACAACAACCCATCTTAGCATTGCCTGATTTCAATAAGGTGTGCACAATTGAATGTGATGCAAGTGGGTATGCAATTGGGGCAGTCTTGAGCCAAGAGGGAAAACCTGTAGCATTTTTCAGTGAAAATCTTAATGAGGCCAAGAAGAAGTATTCTTCTTATGAATTGGAATTGTATGCCATGGTATAATCATTGAAAAAGTGGAGACACTATCTCCTTCCTAAAGAGTTTATTGTTTTTACTAACAATCATGCTTTGAGTTTCTTAAACATCCAAGAAAAACTTAACCACAAATATGTGAAGTGGGTGGAGTACCTCCAAAGCTTCACCTTTACCATAAAACACAAAAAAGGGCAGTCAAACAAGGTGGCAGATGCTTTGAGCATAAGACAAATTTTGGTGCAAGAAATTCAACTCCAAAGTGTAGGTATTGATGATTTGAAAGGTATTTATGAAGGATATGATGATTTCAAGGATATTTATGCTATTTGTAATCAGTTCAAAGGAACTTTCCATGAAGAATATTATGATTTCTTGATACAAGATGACTTATTGTTTAAGGGTGATTAGTCGTGTATTCCTAAATGATCTATGAGGACTAATCTGATTAAAGAAAAACATTGTGGTAGCTTAGGGGGTCACTTTGGCATGGATAAAACTTTGGAGTAGGTAAGAAGATATTATCATTGGCCAAAGATGCAAAGTGATATCAGAAGGTTTGTTGAAAATTGTGTTGTTTGTCAAAAAGCAAAGGGTTCTAGTACAAATCTAGGTCTTTACCAGCCTTTTCCAATTCCACATAGGCCATCATGGGAATCCATCAGCATGAAATTTGTGTTGGGGTTTCCCAAAACTCAAAGAGAGTTTGATAATGTATTTGTTGTTGTTGACCGGTGTAGTAAAATGGCCCATTTTATACCATGCAAATGCACAAATGATGCCTCATACATTGTTGGGTTATTTTTTAGGGAGGTGGTTAGGATTCATGGCTTACCATTAACAATTGTTTCTGATAGGGATAATAAGTTTGTGGGTCACTTTTGGAGAACCCTTTGGAAGAAGTTGGGAACAAACTTGAACTTTAGCTCTGCCTATCATCCACAAACAAATGAGTAGACTGAAGTTGTCAATAGGAGTCTTGGGAATCTTCTCAGATGTTTGAAAAAAGAGCATTCACAACAATGGGATCTCATTCTTCCCCAAGTTGAGTTTGCATATAATGACTTTGTCAATAGAAGTATTGGAAAAAGCCCTTTTAAATTGTATATGGATTGAAGCCTAGGGGAGTCTTTGAACTAAAATATTTGAGTGGTATGGAGAGAAGGAGTGCTGACGGAGAAGAGTTTTCAATAGCAATGAAGGATATACATCAGCAAGTGAAAGAGAACCTTCGAAAGAGTGGAAAAATACAAGTAACATGCAAATTTGAAGAAGAAAGATGTTCAATTCAAAGTGGGGGACTTGGTATTGGCTCATTTGAGGAAATAAAGGCTACCAAATGGGAAATATACAAAGCTTCAAATGAAAAAGATTGGGCCATGTATGGTGGTCAACAAATTTGGAGCAAATGCCTATGAGATAGAACTCCCTCTTGGAGCTGCTATCTCTCCAATTTTTAATGTTTATGAGCTATATCCTTTTAAATGATCTATGTTTGTAGGTGAAGATGTAGGTACATCAGGAGTTCCAAATGAAGATTGGATCAAAGACTTACCACCAAGTCAACCATTGAAGCTTGAAAGCATTTTGGACACAAAGGAAGCAAAGAGAACCAGGAATAAGGCGTATAATGAATACCTAGTGAAATAGGAAGATCTCCCTAATGAAGATGCAACATGGATGACAAAGGAAGACATCAAAAGGCATGGCACAATAGTTCAAGAGTTGATCTCAAGTGGAACTTGAGATTCTATTCTCCCCGGGTGTATGGTGCAAAGGCACCTAGTCAAATGTTGTAAACTTGGTCTAATGTTAGGTTTTTTGGTTTTTTGAGTCATATTTGATGTAATAAGGTCTATTTAGACCATATCTAATGTTTTGAGTCTCATGGGGTCAGTTTTAGATAAAGTTATCATTTTGTTGCAAATGTTGCAAAAAGTGCAATGCAACTTTGCAATTTTGGCTTGTATATGGAGGTTGAATGGTCACATATTCAAAAGGTAGTCAGATACCATTAGTTTTTGTTTGAAAAGGTTTAAATTGGCCTTGAGGATTTTGAGGCATTCTTTTGGAGTTGTAATTGGTGATCAAGCAATAAGAAATCTTAGTTTTTTGTGTTCTTTCTTTGTTTATTTGCTGCTATAGGAAGTTTGTACATCCTGCGAATGATGTAAAATTGATTTGAATTGATAGAGTGTTGAGTTTTCTAACATTTCCAGTTGGTTTCATCCAGTTTTATTGAGTTTGAAATATTTTAGAAGTAATTTACTAAAAGTGGTCTAAAAACCCTAATTTATGAGGGTTTGAGTGAAAAAATGGAATATTGAACCATTCCATCGGTGGAAACCTCTAAAAATTAGTGGAATGGAATTAGTTAGGTTTCTTTCAATGTTGGTATAGTTTGTAGTTGTAGGGAATGGAGGTAGGGCAGTGTTTGATCAAGCCCTAGCCTAATATATCTATGTATTAGGCTTGAGAGTGTAGGTAGAAGTAGGGTTTTGAAGATAACTAATTTTTTGAATGTTCATGTTGATAAAAATTATGGTTTCAAATCCCATGTGACCTTGTTAAAGTCCTGGAATTGAGGTTTGTGATTCAGAGAGAGTTTACCTAGAAGTTGCTTTGTAAAATAGGCCTAATTGGGCTTAAGGGTAGCATAGCAGTCAAAATAAGAAGGTGATGCCACAAAGAAACCACATATGCAAATTTGATATATTGCTAAGTGGAATTTAGGGTATCCTAAATGATATGCAATTCTTGGGTTTGAAGCCTTCTTTAAAAGATATGAAAATTCATTGTTTGGAATGCTACAAGCAAGATTGAAGAATTATGAACAAAACACCAAGTTAGGGTTTCCAAGTTGGAAATTTTATTGAATTGTGATTGGATTGAGAACCTCCACCCTTCTCTGCATCATTCCTAATCCTTATTCTTTATCTAAGCAAGAGCGTATTTTGTTGAGGCTTCTTAAAGCCTGCTTGATTACTCTTCCTCCTTCTACACGTAAGAAATTTCATAATCATGATAAAGAAAAGTGTTCTTTTGTGTGTACCATCAAGTGCCAAGCCATTCCACTAGTGAATGTAAGGCCTTGAAGGATAAAATACAACAACTTCTTGATTCTGGTGTCATTGACTCATTTATTTGTTGATGCACCTACCTCTTCTTCAAATAACAAGTGATATCAATGTCTACCTCTATCCTGTATGTTCTAAGTATCTTGCATGGTTCTCCTAGACCCTATATGTTGGGGGCAGTGGTAACTTGTTCTGGAGATGTGCATCCTTCTTAAGGACCCCCTCTCTTCTCTCTATCTTTCAATTAGTGTCCCTTGAGTGGACCCCTTTTTTTGAAGGGTTCTTGAGGGACCCCTTTCAAATATTTTCAACTTTTTGACTATCTATGTGATTGTATTTCTATTTGCTTGCATGGTAGCTTTTTGTTTTTTGACATGTTTTATCTATGGATTAACATGTTGCTTTGCAGGTGTGCTTGTGAAGCTACTTTCCAATCCAACTCTACGGAGTCTCCCTTTCACTGAGATTCCTTCATGAGAGAGTACTTGGGGGAATTCCTTCTTTGCAAGTCTGAGGGCCTGTAAAGTGCTTTTATCCTATGGGATCTATTCATCATTGGTTTGTGGGCCTTCGGTGCAGTTTGTTCAACTTTGTAGGACAGAGTGCCTATAGAGCCTTTTGTTCACCTTCCATAGGTCTACAAATCTGTGGTGCATTTGTTTATCTCTCCTTGGGTCCGAGGACCTATGGAGCCATCTCTCTTGGAATTTTCATTCCTTTCTAGCTTCTCCATCTTTCTTTTAAATTATCTTTCTTCTCAATTGTGTATACTGGATTGAAGATCTGCATCTTCTTCATCCTGAGTATATGCTCTTTCTCTCTTCAACATTGGTTGCTTCCTTGACTTTTGGGTGCATTCTTCTCTTCATTTAAGAATTATTTTGTGTGTTATTTCTTAATTTGGGGATGATGCATAGTACCGAGACAACCTTTTACATTAAGGTCTCTTTCACTTTTCTAACTCAAATCCTTTAGTTTGTGTGTGTTCTTATATTCTAACCCCATGATGTAATGGACTTTTATGTTTTAACATTGTTTTCTTGTGAAGATCTTTCTTGTCTAATATGTTTGTTTTGTAGGTCCTCAGCTTGGGGGGCATGCTTCCTTGGTTCATAGAGTTGTCTGCTTCCTCTACAATATCCTTTTGGCATAATGATGTTATTTATGTTTAGTAGATTTCGTTTAGCGTGCATATTAGTGTAGATTCATATGCCCGCTAAAGTGGGGGAAAAATGTAATGTCATAAAATCACACCCCTTGCAATTTCACATACATTCTTGTATCTGCTTTAGTGTCCACTCCCTTAGCACTTGTGTAGGCTCATTTTAGCCCTTGCATAAGCCTTTTTCCTCTCAAGATTCTCATGGACCCCTTTTTAGCATCCACCTTCGCACGTCAGCTTTGCGTTGAACCTTGTTCTTTTCCCATTCATGTCATTTTGTAGTGTGATGTGTCTATAAACTAGCGCATCATGTGGACTTCTACGCATCGTGCTAGTGTCCTGCAGTGTTTCAACATTCAAACGACCACCTCCGAGCATGTTTTCCACTTTTCAACAAGTTTTGTCGGTGGTAACGGCTTGGGATGCCTTGTAACAGCTTAAGAAGCTTCTTTTCCCTCTTTAAAAGCTATAGTTTTGACTCATTTTGGGCTTCATCTCCTTCTTCCTAGCTTCTATCTTGGACATTCTCCCATCTTTCTCTTGCTATCTTGCTTGCATAGCTCTTTACAGCTCGCTACAACAACACTCTCAAGCTCTTGCAATACTCTTTGCAACACCTTTAGCTCTTGCAGCTATCTTTGCTCTCTCTCTCTTTGGATTCCTTAAGCCTTGCAGCTGATATCTCCCTTTCCTTGTGCTTGCGAGCATCTTGGGATTTCACACATCTTTTGCATCTCTATCTTTGTGATACAGGTTCTCCTCCTTGAGCGGGGATTGCTTTTATCACTTCGTATTTGCTTACTTTGCTCACTCTCTCTATCTATCTAGCTGTTCATGGAGGTGGGAACACCAAAATGAGGGTTTGACTGAGGCAAACCCCTATACAGCCCCAACATTTTCTCCAAATCGTACGCATGCAGGTATTGAAGATATTCATTAGCTGGAGGCTTCATTACTTGGGCTATTGTGAGAAGTTTCTATCTCTTATTATCTCACTTCATCATTTACGTTAGTTTATTCTTAGTTCTATTACTTTCTGTTGCTTTCCCACATCTTGGAAGTTCTTAGTAATTCAATTGTTTTTAGTCACTTTGTTGTTTTTTGTGATAAGCTAAGTTTCTGGTCCATACAAGATGCTTGCGCGCCTCTAGGACTCCAACGCACTGCACTATTGTCCTTAATCCACGCTGTCATTCTTTGGTCGAGAACTTGTTAGTTTGTCTAGAAAACCTCTATGGCTTACTCTTTTCAATTTTGAAACTCTCGCTTTGTTCCCTGAGGTAGTTTAGGACAGTTTTCCCCTTGGGAATCTCTTGAGAATAAAGAGACTCATGAGTAGTGAATCCCCCTTCTCTACACTATATAACTATATAAAATCCCCATAAGTCTATGTATACACTACTCTTGAATTTCTTATAAGTTCCAATATAATTTGAAAGTCTACAAAAAAATTAAATTAATCTCTTTCTATAATATCTACCAAGCTAGTGTTACCAATCCTTGGAGATATGAATGTCACATTTAGAACTCAAAAAATACCCTACAATTCAAACCAATAAATCTCTTGGCTAGTCAAACACTAAAGACATTCTTACAAGATTAATAATAATGAACTATTCAAGACAACCAAAATCTTTCCTAAAATTACCTGTGATAGGGATTGATTGACATTTAATTTTTTTTCTTCAAAGTCTCAAAATTTAACTTAATCAAGTGTTCCATATTTTGGCCTTGCTCTTAAAAAAAATTAATGTCCCACTTTGGCCTCTACTCTTAGAGATCATAGCTAAAACCAAGTTTTGATATCAAACGTAAACAATATGAAATTTTGTAAGAGATGCTATGTTGTTTCATAATTAGAAACCCTACTAAAAGTAAACAATAATACACTAAAAGATGACATGTTGATCTATTGTAATTTTTTTTTTAATAAAAATTCCATGAAATCAACACCACTCACTATATTAACAAATAATGATGATAATGTAATAAAAATTTCTCAAATGCTAATCCTCGCTTACTAACATATGCTCTATGAAAAACCTATTGTACATTTAAAATTCCATGTGTGTATATTTATAAGAAAAATTATTAAAACAAACTACCAAGTGCTTTCAAAAATCCATCATCCCAAAACCAATAGCAACCTATGAAACCAAATGTAGGCCATCAAAGGATAAATCAAAAAGTTATATTTCTTAAGATAAAATATGAAATATAAATTTACACCCCTTAAGAGAAAGACAAAGATAATCCTTATAATCCAAAGATCCTTATTAAGAGGAATATCACAATGCCTCCAACATTCCATCTTGAAATGCATTTTTCTCTAGAATGCCACCTATAAATAAATAAAGTGTATAACTCTTAATAGTTGGTAAAAAAAATTATACAGAACATACCCCCTCCCCCACCCCCACCCCCACAAACATATATAAGTCATATTATTTGAGAGAAATTAGGGGAAAAACATAATAGACACTTGTTTTCTAATAGTTGTAATGGCTATTTGTAGCAATGATCATTTTTTACTTTTACCCTTATAAAATTAAGTAATAGTAGTCATTATGTTTGTACATAATAAATGAAAAAAATCTATTTTCATTATTCACATCAAAGAAATAACCAATCATATGGTGACACAAAGGGTGATTAGTAATACATCTCTTGATGCATATGTTTTTGTCTAATCTTTTTGAGGTGTTTTTGGACAACTCAATGAATGTGACGACATATGGAAAATTCACTGCCAGCAATTCACCGACTGAAAATTCATTGTCAACAATTCACCGTGGGAAAATTCATCACAAGTAAAATTCACCACTAGCAATTCACCGCCGCGGAAAATTAATGGCAAAAAAAGTTCGAAGTTTTCAAAATATATATTAAAAAATGTTAATGCGGTTAATTTTTTGCGAGGTAAATTTGTCATGGTGGTGAATTTTCCCGTGATGAATTGTGAGCAATGAATTTTTCATCGATGAATTGCTGGCGGTGAATTTTCCTAAAGTCAAATGTGACTATGTAGTTAAACCTTCAAACCATAAACAATAACTTTAACCTCTTAACTCATCTATATAGATATATTAAAATTTTCATAAATATTTGACATAATATTTAAAACCTCAAAAAGTATAAAATTAAAGTATGTGAAATCTTCTCTCTTAATAAAAAATAAGCTCTTTTAGTAATATACTTAAGAATGTTTTCTCAAATCATTTAAATTATAGTTGTTAGTTAAGACCATAAAAAATAACTTTAAACTCTTAATTAATCTATATAGATATAATTAAAATTTTCATAAAATTTTGACTTTCTATTTAAAACTTTAAAAAATACCAAATTAAAATATGTAAACTCCTCTTTTAACGATATACTTAAAAGAAAGCTAGAACTTTAAAAAGATGTTTTTTTCAAATCATTAAGTAATAGATAGCTAATTGTAAACTCCAAAGAAAAAATATGTTGTTACAAATGTCATGGTGGAAAGGTAGTTTACCTAATAAGATGAAAAAAGACTGATAGTTTCATTGAACAGAAGATAAATGAGCATTCCAATAATTTTGAGGGAATCACTTAACATGTACCATCACCGCCTTACATTGGGACCCTTGATGGTTTATTTGTACCTCGATTAATGTGTAACAAATAAAATAAATGACTTTCAAGACAAAACCCAGTCGACTCCAAATAATGTGCATTGATATTTCAAGGCTGTTATTTTCATATCTGACAAAGAAACAAAAGCGGAGGGTTAAAAATGGAAGACCGTGAGCATCTCAGTAATATCATGAGTGACACTTGCCAAGAAGAAAAAGTCTAACAGGGCATTTTTTCTTGAACTTCAAGACTAAAGATTTAATTTCGGCTTGACTATTAGGTAGATTCGTATTGTCTATTTAGATATCATAATATACAATTAAAAATGAGAATGAGATTGTCTTTGGACTTGATTATTAGATTGTGCGATTCATATTATCTCTTCAGACATCAGAATGTACAATTAAAAATGAGAATGAGATTGTCTTTGGACTTGATTATTAGATTGTGCGATTCATATTATCTCTTCAGACATCAGAATGTACAATTAAAAATGAGAATGAGATTGTCTTTGGACTTGATTATTAAGTTGTAGACACGTTAAGAAAATTAAAATTAGTAATCTGTATTCAGATATCAGAATGTAAATCAAAAATGAGAATACAACATGTATATTATTTTTAATTAATTCATAAATATGATAAAATGTGTGTTGATATCTTGATAGATGTTGTCTAATTAAATAAGATTGGTGTTGACATTTTGATAGATGTTGTCTAATTAAATAAGATTGCTTCTGAATTGTTTTGTGTTTACATTTTCAAGTGATACGTATCAATCAATATTTTACTTTTCAATTGACTATTAGATCACATACCATGATTCATTATTATAATAGAACAAGAAATCTGTGTGCTAATGAAACCACGACGGGGGTGTTTTGGGTTTCTAGAAGTCAGTGAAGAAAGTAGCTGGGCACAACTCCAACTATCCTTCAATCAACCGCCCCTCTCGGTATCTACCTCGGAGGCAATACAGCGTGCACTTCAACAAACCCCGTTATTCCTGTATAAAATCCCTAACGATGAACGTACAGAGGAGCACGATTAAATAGCCTCTACTCTCATAGCACTTTCGTAGCAGGGAAACTAAACAGGAAATTGCTTTTGGCTTTGATTGGTCGGGCACAAAAATGGCACCAGCAGCAACAGTAGGAGCCCCTGCGGTGCCCTCGGAGCGCCCTGACGTACTTCCAGTGGGGGAGGCAGAGACAGCGAGGTCATTGCAGTCGATCTTTGTGCGAGATGAGGATGAGCGACCCAAGGTGGCCTACAACGTTTTCAGCAGAGACATTCCGGTGATCTCACTGGAGGGAATTGAGGGGCCAGAGAGAGAGCGCGTGAGGGAGGAAGTGACCAACGCCTGCAAGGAGTGGGGAATTTTCCAAGTGGTAAACCACGGGGTGCCATTGGAGCTGGTGAGCACCATGACTCAGCTCTCCCGAGACTTCTTTGCTCTTCCCGCAGAGGAGAAGCTCAAATACGACATGAGAGGGGGAAAGCGCGGAGGGTTCGTGGTGAGCAGTCATCTGCAGGGGGAATCCGTTCTCGACTGGAGAGAAATCTGCACCTACTTCGCTCAGCCCTTACACCAACGTGATTACACCCGCTGGCCAGAGAAGCCCGAGGGATGGAGGTTAGTACCCCCGCCGCCCTCATTTCTTTCACTAATTATATTGGGTATAATATAGCCCTCTTAGCATTATCATCTACTTACTCTTCCCTCTGTGCAGAGAGATTGTGGACAAGTATAGCGAGACGCTGATGGGTCTGGCGACCAAGCTGCTGGCAATCGTCTCAGAGGCGCTGGGATTGGAGCCAGAGGCGGTGACAAAGGCGTGCGTGGAGATGGACCAGAAGGTGGTGATAAACTACTACCCCAAATGCCCACAGCCTGATATGACCCTAGGACTGAAACGCCACACCGACCCCGGCACTATAACTCTGCTCCTCCAAGACCAGGTGGGAGGCCTCCAGGCTACCAAGGACAACGGCATCAACTGGATCACCGTAGAGCCTGTCCAGGGAGCATTCGTTGTCAATCTCGGCGACCACATGCATGTCAGTATTCGTGCTATATTACTCTCTATTTTCATCTATTTTCAAGGTTATGTATGCAGTTCTAATTTTGTGCATTCAATTGTGATTGATCAGTATCTGAGCAACGGCAAGTTCAAGAGCGCGGACCATCAGGCCGTGGTGAATTCCAACAGTAGCAGGTTGTCCATTGCTACATTTCAGAATCCGTCGCAGGAAGCAATTGTGTACCCGCTGAAGTTGGAGGAGGGAGAACAGAGCTTCATGGAAGAGCCCATCACCTTCGCTCAGATGTACTCTCGCAAGATGAGCCGTGACATCGAACTCGCCCGCCAGAAGAAGCTCGCCAAGCTCGGGCCTGCCCCTGAAACTGTCCCTGCCTCTGCCACTGGATCTCAATAAACCAATTGCCCACTGATGCTCTGAATACGGCGTGTTATCTTCTACGGATTTCCCTTTTTCTACTTGTACAAAAATAATCTGAGTTAAAATGCCTAAATAACTTGGAGCTGAGTAAAATTTAGGTATTGTGGTGTTGTTTTCAGTTCCTTCTAATAGTGATTTTTAATACACAATAGTTTTATTTTTTATAATGTCAAATGCACCTACGCGTGCAAGCCAGTGATTGGAATGAATAGACATTTGCGGTTTCTGATTATCATTGCACAGATACTCAATTTTAAAAATGTTAGCCCTGCCTAGGTATTCATAATATATATATATCCAGCAAATTGCTATCATGGGGTAGCTCCCTTTCTATTACTTTAAAAACATAGTCATTACAAATGTTTAACCACTATTTTGGCTTGAAAGTGTAAATAGCTATCAGTCTAGTAGCCAACGCAAACATCCTATCTATCTCAGATGGTGACAAAACACCTTGATTTGCAATAGTAAAATTCAAAAAACGTTGGAATGTTCTTGTAGAAACAGGTGCGAAAGAGGTCCACAGCTTTACCCAGTTTCTTGCTTCCCTTCACATGCTTGCACTCTACTGCGTCAAAGATCAAGCCATCCTTTGGAGTTTTATTGAAGGCAGATGTGGCGTTAATCGTTTCACTAACCATGTATTCCCATAGCAGACTATTTGTCACCAACTTGACTATCATCTTCTGCTACTGGTCCTCACCATGTTCGACAGGAAAATATGAGTTAGGTTCTCCTTGTGAAATTCCCAGAGTCAATCTTCCCTGTCCCAATTACCATTCGTATGTCTTGCTCGGTTGCTCCACGGATAGGTCGAAGATTTTGAAGATCCGACCAAATTGAGCAGATACATCTTCATTCGCACATTGGCATCTACAATTGGGAATAATAATGTTATCCATCTTTGCAATTTCTCACTCATGTTATCGCTTATATTAACTAGGCAATGTGTTGTGAATCTCGAAATAGACTTATAGCCTCTAATGAGAAAATGCATGGTGTTCAAGAAATCCCAAAGTGGGATTGCCTTTAGAAGATCGGACCAAGTTAATAAGCCCCAAGTCGATCCTTGAATCCTCCGAGGGAATCGAACGATCGCAACGATGTCACAATCCATGACAGAGTAATGTACTATGTTCTCCCATTCATCCATTGTCCATCGGGCTAGACACAAATTTGCCATTTCCTAGCTTCCGTCCCTCCTTCCAATCCATCTCGATATACTTATGAAGATAGCCTCAAATGTCACATCTATTCGAATGAATGATGAATCATCTCGATATACTTATGAAGATAGCCTCAAATGTCACATTTATTCGAATGAATGATGAATTTCCTGTTGTTTAATGTCATGGTTAGATAGATGGTCAGTCGCACCATTGGCTTCTTGACACACGTGTTTTATTGTCTATCCTTCAATTTCCCCTAGTAAGGTGTATATTTTTCGATCCACATTGAGGGTCCCCAACTTGGCGCTTTCCAGGTTATGATTGCTCTAATCAGAATGGTCGAATCCCCTTCGATGTCAATGTGATGAAAATGATTTTATTTGCACTCATGTGCCCTCATTGAGGGCAGCAAACTCTACGTTGTTGTTTGTCCCTATTGGGAGTTTCACTGAAGCGGCCCAAACTAGACTGCCATATTCGTCCCTTATTATATAACCAGCTTCGGATGCCCTCCGGATTACCCCTCAAGGCACCGTTTGAAATTCATAATCAACATATCTCTTAGAGGTAGATCACTTAACCACGCGCCTGTCAATTTTGCTTTCGACCCAATCTCCTCTGTGTGTGGTTAAATGAGACCACTCTTTCTGAATCTGACGATCCCACGAAGAATAGCACTTGTGCTTCCTAACTTTGGCTTTCGTGTTATGGTGTTCGCTGGTCTCGCTTTCAATTTTATTCAAAATACAACAAAGGGAAGATTCCTTGCATTTGAAGATTCTTGCGTTCCTAACTTCCCATAACTGCCAGATTACCATAGTTGGCATCTCCGACCACAATCCAGCCCATACCGATCCTTTGTTTAGTCTTGGTCAGGCCTCAAAGGCTGAAACGATGATGTTTGGAAGGGGTCCTTGCTAGCCTTTTTTATTTTTTGCAAAAGAACGACCAACATATTTGGGAAAAACCACACCAGACGAAGAGATGGTCGACAATCTCTTCGTTTTCTTTGCAAAAAATGCACCAATGTTGATTGTTTATCCCAATTTTTTGTAATCTATCTCCGGTCAGTATGCACTTGTGTAGGGCCATCCATGGGAAGGCACCCACTTTGGTTAGTATGGCTACACAACAACAAAGATCTGATGGACATGAATCATTTTTTATTCTCAGCTCAACACTTTGTAACCGATTTTGGAGGAGTATTTGCCCGATTTGGCCGCACACAAGAGGATCTCATCGTTCCCGTTTGAGAGGAGGATATGTCGATTTGACAATTCGTTTAGGAGCACATGCCTGGAATAGCCATCCAACATTTCAAAATCCTTCCATTTATATGCACTGCTTCTACTCAAGCTTCTAATGGTCATGAAATTTGCACTATATTGCCATAATTTATATTATTTATTTTTTGAAGGAGAATAGTGTTATCTTTTAAGGGTGACCTTAGTTAAATTAATAAGATAGCATATAAATAAACACAAATATCACTTTAGCTATATAGATCACTATTGATTATTTGATAATTTCTAATAATTGAAGGTAATGTGAGCATAAAATAAATATATTTAACTCAATAACAAATAAATGCAGAGAGAATGAAGAATTAGATTTGTTTTTGGTAAAAAAAAAGCAAGGGAAAGGGCTCCTGAATCCGACCACAGAGCAGAACTAGGCCTAAAGGCCACCAAAACAAGTAGACAAAATAGCAAGGGACACAGAACCAACCAACACCCCGCAAAAAGAATGATACCTAATTACACAGAACAACAAAAACCACAAACCAACAGAGCAACATTCTTCAAGACAAAACCAAAACTATCTTTACGAAGGGTATGCAGGCCCATAGAGAGTAACACACAAAATACCAAAAAACACCAACCACTAAACCCAATTACTCCTTCAAAAAGTAGATAAGGTTCCATTCGTTCTCAAGCTATTCCATAGCCTCATTGTACTACTCCATTGATCTAGTCGCACCACCTTCTAGTTGCTCCTCTACATCCCGAGCGGCTTGTTGCTTGTGATGACCTTTCCTGGCCTTAGTTGCCCCACTAACCATCCCAAAGATGGCCTTATGCATTATTCCCAGAGTAATAACCATTAGGGTATTAAAGGCCCTATCCATCTTGTCCACTTTCTACTAAAGCTCATGGATTTGTGAAGCATAAGGCTCTAGGGTTGCAATTGTATCTAACTTAACTCACTCTTATCCTTCAACGACTAAACATTAAACCCTCTCGTGGCTTCCCTAACCACCTCCTCAATTTCACATTGAATATTTTGGAGCCCTTCCTCCTCATCCTCTGAATCTTTGACTACCAGTTGATCATCGCTAGCCAATTCTTCATCTTGTTCTCTACTTGTAGAATCTTCCAAGAGATCTTCCAATACAATCGACAACTCCTTATTGCTCAGATTAATAGGAGGTGGAGTTTCCTCTTCTGGGTCATCCCCAGGCTCTTCAAAACAAAATTTCTTCCCTTTCATTGCATGGCCAACAAGCCTAGCCAAATGCCTCTCACCCCTTTTGCTGCTAAAATCCTCTAAATTTCCTTGCTCCTCTTCATCTCTAATTTCAATTGTGACTTTCTTGGTGGTTTTAGGCTCAATAATTTCACAAGATTTCCTTTTGGTGCCAAAGTTTCCCAAGGGGTAGCCATCAGTTTCTTTTCCTTTAGGATTTTGAGTAGAAGGGCTACTCTTGGTAAGAAGGCCTTTAATTAAAGGTTGCTTAAACTGGACAGGCCGACAGGGGAATTTTTGGTAGGAGGCCTTACTGAGGAGGGACCCACATCAGAGGAAGTGGCCAAAGAGGGGTTGGGGAGGGGTTCAACATGAGAATTAGGGGCAATAAAACCAGTAGGGATGCCACCAAGAGGTCCCAACAGGGGGGTAATAACAACATCATAATTATAGAGGCATTGGATCAAACCTTGGTGGAGAGAGGGAAAGGAACCCTTAGCCTTACATTGATTTAAAGATGAAAATAAAAAGAAAGGAATATTAATTATTTCATACCTACAAATATGACATAGAAATGGGAAATGGTACCAGTGCACAGTGGTGAAGTGCCCTTCTAGAGTGAAGTACTTCATTATGTGAACACTAACAACCCCAAATGGAGTTGGGAGGTGCTCTCTATCATATCCATTTTGGTTTCTTACCAGTTTCTCATCATCTTCTAGGAAGCTATCCATATATCTCTGGTAATTGTGATTACTGATCTTGGACACCCTTAAACCACTGTACTGTTGACCCATTGTAGCCATAATCAACATGGGAGAAACTTCAAACCCTATACTGCCAATCTGAACTTTGTCCTCTCTCTAGGAATTATAAAACTTAGCAATAATTTTGTCATTGTAGCCATGCATCGCCATAAAGAATTGTGTCATACTAGCCTCCTCAAATAGCCTCCAAAGCTCAACATTTTATCATAAAGGCACACAAGATAACGGCTTAGACCTTTTTTTAGGACCCCCATTGAATTATAGTGATAGTGGCAAACAAAAAAAGAGTTGTCTTTCCCAACAGTTGAATTACCTTTCTTAACAATAGAGTTTGTGGGAGAAGACACAAAAAGAAAGGGAGTAAAATTGTTGGTACCCCACTTTGGCAAAAAAATAGCAAACAACTCCTCCGCCAACATGGCGATTACATCACACTACTTCTAGAAAGGTCTAGTCAGAACCTTGGAGTAGGTTAGAGGGGGGATAAAACACCATCCAAATTTAACAGAGAAAATAATGAACCCATAATCCGTATGAGAATATCCTTTGTAAATGATGAAAGGATATCTGAAGTATTGTGGTATAGGAAACATGTGAGGGCATGATGAAGAGGAGACGTTGTGGTGATTTGTCATCATGGAAATATTCCTCAAATCCATGCCTTCAAGGGAGAGAGGATCTAGCATCACATCACTCATCCTTTCCATGAAAATAAAAATATTTTAAAAAATAACCATCTCAAGAAAGATATTAATTAGAGAATGAATCCATAAAGTATTTATCAAAATATGAAAGTTGGAAAAATATCAAGGCACAAGATGCAGACCAATTAGATCAACCATCAACATCAGATCCTTGAGATGACAACACCAAGTCACAAAGGTGTATGAAGTAATGAAACCCACCATGGTTGACATCATCCTTCCCATGTCGAGGCCTTCCTTTCTGCCATAGCAATTAGTCCATGCCATCTAAGATGGACACAGAAAAGTGTGCCAAGTTGACCCACTAAATTAGATTTGTTAAGTCTCAAGATGAATAATAAATAATATCAGATTGGTAATTATTTTGGAATTGAGATTTTCTATTAACTTTGTGTAAGCATAAATTCTATTGTTAGGGACAAATCTACAAATGTGAGCTTGTCATGTACTTACAAACTCAACCTGTGTGATTTGTAGCCTATTTTTCTTCATTTCATTCAAGGTACCTATATACATTCGATATTTTATTAGTATCTATAGGGGATGTTGATGTAATCATAGTAGAAGAATCTAATAAAGGACTTTCCATACATGTAGCTTTAACACAAACACACACACACAATAAAGCTCAATTGCATCTTAGACAATAATATAATAATTTATTCCTAGTAATAATAGAATTAGAATCCATCCTAATGGGCTTGTAGCATGATAGGACTTATTTGTTTGATTACAAATATATAAATTACAAAATGCAAAATTCTCCCATCTAGGGCTCTTCTATTTTTGGTATCACTCTAGAGATTAGCCATTCAATTTTATGTTTTGTGGTCAATTGCTTCTCCAATCTTCTAGTTATTTCCTTAAATATTTTATCAAACTTTTTTATGGTTTCATCTTTGCTTTGTGTAAGCTCTCACAATTTTCTTTCCCCTTTAGTAGTAGTTATGAAGTGTCAAAAATTTGTCAAAATTTGCTAAATTTTTTTCTTTTACTATATGCAAGCACTAAATCTGCACTTTTCTTCAAACACAAAAAAACATTAGTATTGTTAGTCAATTTAAAACAAGTAAGTCTAGCATTCCTATGAGATACCTAAACATGGTGCATATGCAAACAAGAAAACAAAATAACCAAAGTAGATAAATGCAAAGCATATACAAGCATGTTCATACCTTATCCCATAGTGGGAGTGTTCTCCTTTTATGTGGAAAGGATTCCCTTTCCCACCCCCTTGATAAGCTTCCAAAATGATGAAAAAAATGTGATGAAGATGCAAAGATGAGTAATGAAGTGCAAGATAAATTTTCCTATAATGAGAATGCTAAGATTGTGGATGGATTTTAAGTAGAAGTGACTTCTATTTATAGGTTGAAGGGTTGAAGAATGGAGAGATGGGAGGAATCTGGGACTAAAGGAGATCCAATGAGATTGTGACACTTGTCACATGGCTAATGGATGAAGGTGGATCACATTTTGGAGAATACATGCACAGTTAATGCATGTGGTTGAGATGTAAGAGGGGTGAAAGAGAGATTAATGTATTTGTAAGAGATATTAAATGAATATAGTTGAGGTGTAAGAGGGGTTAATGTTTGGGTAAGAAAGTCAAATAAAGGGAGTTAATGAAGGAATATTCCCTAGAATATGCTTTTGAGAGGATAAATGAGGTAATCAGTTAATTAAAAGAATTGATTTTCATGTGCAAGTGGGTTAGTTAATCAGGGGTTGGGTTTGACCAAGGTTGAGTCAAAAGCTAGAGAATGAGTAATTAGGATTAGGGGTTAATTATTCCAAAATTAATTAATTTGGAGGAATTAGGGGATTTGACATTTGATTTATTAAATCAGATGAGAGGACTTTAGGGATTTGATTAAATAAATTAATTTATTTAAATCAACATGATGAACATTAGTGAATTAATCCAATAAATTGCTTTATTTGGTTAATAGAAGAATTGATCAGAATTAGGTGCATAGTGTCAATTAGGATTATTCCCATGTCTACACTATCTCTTATTTTTTCATTCTCTGGATATGTTTTTTAGTACCACTTGAGAGGTATCGTTGCATATGGATCCAATAAAATCAAACAACTTTGTGTTATCCCTAGTTATGTTATGTCTTAGCCACATTGATTCTAGAATAAAGATGTGTTATGTTGCTTCATTATTGTATTTGCCAAAGATGGTTACCTTCCTAGAGGTATTCATGCATGCTTCTTTTTTGTAGTCACTATCCATACCGCCTATGTTATAATGTGTGCAAAGGGCTCCTATGTTATTATCCTTCCCCTTCCATTCTCATGTGTCTTGTTCACTTAGAGTGTTCCCTATCGCTTCTATGAAATATTTCTTGAATTTAATGGCATTAAGGATGAATCCTAGTCTAAAGGGTATGTCTATTCAAACTATCTTTTCACCCTCAGATTTTTTTTTGTTAATAACTTCCATTTGATTAGTTGATGGTGTCACTTCATTAGATGTTAAAATTATAGGATCCCATTTATCTTCTATTCTCAAAACACTCCTAGTTACTAATTCATCTAAGTATTAAGTATCAAGTGTTATTGTTAGGAGATTTTGTGTAGGGGTTACTACCGGTAACCAATCTTCCTCTACCCTTAATTGAATATTTTCCCAATTTCCATGATAAGTTGTTGGTGTTCTAGTTATAGGTGTTGTCATAATCCTTGTAGCTTCCTACTCTAAATTGATTTTAGTTTTCCCATAATCTTCAATTCCCCTTCTATATTTTAAATAATTTAATTTATACTCTCTATACTAGAATTCATTTGTGATATATCCTCTCTTGCTTCCTTGGTTGCACCTGCAATGGCATGCTCAACAACACCCTCATTGGTGTGCTCCTTCTCATTTATATTTTCTACCACTAACTCTAAGTCTTATTTTCTTTCCCTATTTCTAGCTTCTTCCATACTTTTGCAGTATCTTTCTTATTGATCCTTGGTGTGTATCAATCTTCTTTCATTGGTATTCAATTCCATTGCTAACTCAATTATTTTAATAATCTCTACTTTCATTTTGTTATCTCCCTTTACCATGGGTTTTCTTGATCAGGGTCTCTGTTAAACCTTATATATCCCATGATATATTTGAAATTTTGAATAGTTACATCTTTTCAAATTCTTCTCCCCTTTCCAAAATTTTCATCCCTTAGGTGCCTACCCCCCTCTCATAGAGGTAGTACCTAAGGGTTGTGTCTATAGAAACTTTTTCTCGATGTTGTTCTCTTCTCTATCACTACTAATTTTTATTCCTTTACCCTATATTTATCTTAATTTCTCACTCTAGGGTCTCAACAATGGAACCAATGTTAGCAAGAGGAAATGGGGATTTACAGTCCAAAGATTTGTACCCTAGAATCCCTTACATAATTTTTTCATACCCTAGAGGATACTATGAGAGAAAAGTGTAAATCTGGTGGGAATATATATCTATCAATATTTAATATATAACTTAAATAAAGACAACATTCATCCATAACACATACATGTATTAAACCCTTGTAAATCCGTATATTTATATATTCATATAATAGTTACAATAAAAGGTCTTAGTATTTTCTCTAGATTACAATCTATTTCATTCTCTATTTCTCTTTCTAATGATATCTTAATCTGATATATCTATTACATACATATACACTAATTTTTTGTCTCTTATAGAGATGTGACCCTTATAAGGCACCTCTTACTCCATGTTTCTTGTCGACTTGAGGTTTCACAAGTCTTATGCAAGTAGGTTGTAGTAGCTTTTAGGTATATGCCATGTATCCTACTAACAAATGGGATATATCATTTGTTATAGTCATGGATACAATAAGGAAGTAGGATAATAATGAAGATGTTTTGGTCTTCAAGGATCAAGCTAAGGCATTCTATTTTGGATTAGGCTTCAACACCAAATTTAAAACCTCAACTATATGGAATAACCCTAGAGAACAACAAACTCCAAATAGCTAGGGATATATTAATGAGATCACTAGAAATATAATTATCAAAAAAATTAGTGATACCACTTCCCCTTAGGCAGCATCCTTAGTAATGAGTACAATATTATTTGATGAGGGAATAACAAATAAGTTGCAAGATTATTTTGATAAGTTGAAAAATGATCATATTAAGTTACTGTAGGAATACATTGGGGTGAAGTCATTGACCCCTCCTCAAAGCATCACATAAGAACTTGTAATACCTTAGGCTAGTTTAGGAGATACATCCTAGCAGGATAGAGAAATATTCATATTGTGGATTTCATATTTGAACAAGAAACTCAAGAAAATATAGAATATAGAGGCTACAAAAAAGAAAGAAAAAACTTGTTTATTTTGCCAATAAACTTTTTAATCACAACCTATCTTGCATTTTACATAAATTTGATGATTTGTGGATCTACTATATTAATTTGAGAAAAACCTACATTAGTTATGTCAATGATGAGCCAAGGCATATTAAGTACATGGATTCCATGTATACAAAATGTGGACAACATTTTTAGTCAAGTGATGTTCAATCACGAGGCTCTAGGTAACGTCTCAAGTATAGATGAAGTGAGTGGACTCTTGAATGATATCTCTACTTCTCAAAGTAGACTTGAAGTGATGTTAAGAAAAAGTAAATATATTGAAGGCCCTTGAGGAGTATAAGCTAGCTCAAACACTTGACGATGATGTTGATGTTAAATAACTAGTTTTCTAGGAAGTAGAGTTTCACAAAATTACACCAATTTTAGTAGTATTCATTATTTTATATGATAAATCAAGTATCCAATTTTTATAAATGTTCAATTGGATAAGTTGCTAAAATTAGATTATGTCCTTAATAAATTTATCAAAGAAACTAAATTACTCCTAAATGCATGGTATATGGCCCATATGCAAAAGTTGCATAAGGTTTTGAAGGACATATGACCATGAAAGGAAGAATATGTTACATGGATAGAAAAATGTAGTGCATGACATTGATCCTTCACATCATTGAAACTCTATAAAATATTTTAGGTATGTGTTCCAACATTTCAATGCACTATAAATATTCAAACGATTTTTTTTTGGATATAGGATAATTAAGTAGATCCAATTAGGATTGGAAATATGATTGAAGGTTAGGTTTCCTTTTAACTTTTTTTTATAAAAGGAAATTATGATTTCAAAAAAAATCATACTCAAGAAAAGTATATAGTCATAAGAGTTGGTTTTGTGTTAAGTATTTTGAGAAAGTGACGATGGTTCCCTATTATTTCTAGGAGTAATCAAGGTTATCCTTCCTCAACATATGTGGTTTTAAAGGAAATGAGAGAATAATTCTATTGAGAAGGGGAAAAAAAGGGAATGAATTTGGTTTGGTTCACTTAACCCTTGGGCTAGGTTCTAAACCAAGACAAGGAACTTTAATGGAGTGTAATATATTTAGTTAGACTACACAACCTAATTTCTTTTAATCTTATATCCCTATGGGAGCCCACAATTACCTTAGACTCCATTTTGAGAAGTATAATTTCAAATTCAATCATGATAGCCTTCAATTTTGTCTTATATATTGATGAGAAGAGGTGGTTTGATAACCATTAGTGAGTTCCATGTGATTTTCAATGCCTTTATTTTCTTTATTGGTGGTTAGGTTCTACAAGAAGGTAGTGGTGTCTTTTGTATGTCACATTCATCTTATTGTCAAGACTCCTAGTTGGTGCTAAGGTATTTTAGATGGATCTTTTTCAATTCTTAGGTTGATGGTTATGGTGTCTATATTTACTCTCAAGCAATCAACCTCATTTTTACACACCTCTACATCCATGAAATAGGATGGACACACTTTCTATGGTCATAGCTTTGAAGTGTGATTGGTAGGCCATGTGGTCTCAATAGAGGAGCACCTTTATGGTCACAGTTCACTTCCACTAGTATCAAAAATAGTCATTACATAAACCATGGAGGTAAATGAATATTTAGTTCCAACTAATTCTTCATGTGGGAAGCAAGATAGTGAAGGAAACCCCTAAAAAGTTGTGATTTGTTGTGCCCATTTCATTGTACTAGATTCAATTGGTCAAATATAAAAGTGAAAAGTTTCACTAATCCATGTGCTTGCATGCTCAAAATTCTTCTATAAAGTGGAATGCAATTCATTTGCTAGAGAGGTTAGAAAATGTGGGATGTTGGAAGTCATTTAGAGTTTGTCTTAGAAAGATTTTAGTTGTAATTACTATGCAAATATTTTATTTTAGCGCTATCTTTTATTATTGAAAATATATAAATACAAGCTATTTTGTATAATTATCTCCACTCTACAATGTAACATTTTATAAATAATACAATCAAGGGTTGTGGTATTCTTCATTACACATTTGTTGTTCTAAACTATTTTCTATATTAGTTTCTATTCAAGGAATGGTGAAAATTATTTCATATAAAATAATTAGGATGTTTGTGTTGTAGATGTATTATTAAGTAAAAAATCATACAAATATAGCCATGAATAGGCCATATTGTTGCAAGGCAATAATAATCACTTAATATCAAAATGCAATGTGTTAAAACATAATGTTGCATGGAATTGTGACTCTGTGATCCCTAAATAGGCACCAATTTGTCTTTGCATATCTTTATGACCACAAAAACCATTTTGAAATGATAAATCTCAAGCAAATTGTATGTTATTCTTAATAATTTGTTGTATTCATATACTATGTATTCAAGAATCTAGGGAATGGTCTAATAATTTATGCAATTTATAAATCCTTATTTGTATGTATGAACATTTTTATTTTCAAGACACTATGATATAAATTTTATGTTGGGTGTTTTTCCTTTAGTGTCATAAGGGGAACCCACCTTGGTCCTGTAAAGCCTAAAGTGCAAGGATTGTAAAACCTTTCTCTCGTTCGTTGATCAATCTTTTAATGGTTTTGATCATAAGATTAGATAAATTTTTAGAGATGAGCAAAATACAAATTAAAGAGTGAATAATTTTATTCTAAAACAATTTATTGATTATAGTTATTTAATTATTATTAACATGAACCATTTAAATATACAAAAGAATTTGATTCTTCAAAAAATTATAATTAATTACATATATCTAAAATGACAAAATAAAAATGAAATATTAAAAAAATAAAAAAATTAAATGAAAACTTTATTTTGTTTACATCAATTTAAAAGATAGCTGAAACTCGTCAAAATTATAATCATTAATTGACCACTAAAATGCTACTCTTTTGAACCATTATATTAAATGCAACTTACCAAATGCTTCCAAGAGTGCTTCTGAATTTATCTACATAAGTAAATTCAACGTTACCATCTCCACAAATGAACAAAAGAAGCACTAGAGTACCAAATGGAAGCCCAGTCAAAGCTTTGTCTCCTGTCGTGAATAACAGTTGCCACTAACCACAACATATTCAATAATAATCAATATCTTTGCACTTACCTTGGGCATTTACAGAGCTTTTCAATCAGATAGTATTACTTCATGATGGTTGTTACTCTCATTCCCTATTTAGTAACCTAATCTTGCCTGGGCTCCATAAACTATCCTCCAGATCTCATAATTCAGACACAAAACGGGAAATCTAATGCATACATAGACCAGACCCTCCGTGGGCTATTGTTTACTACACTTTCATTTAAACTAAATAGCTTTTTATTGAGACAGCACGATGCATTCAGAGCATCTGTGCGCAATTAGTTTAGTTAGATGCAACGGCAGGGGCAGAGGCAGTTGCAGGTGCAGGTTCAGGGGCAGGCGCGAGCTTTGCGAGTTTCTTCTGGCGGGCAAGTTCGATGTCACGGCTCATCTTGCGAGAGTACATCTGAGCGAAGGTAATGGGCTCTTCCATGAAGCTCTGCTCTCCCTCCTCCAACTTCAGCGGGTACACGATTCCTTCCTGCGACGGATTCTGAAACGTAGCAATGGACAACCTGCTGCTATTCGAGTTCACCACGGCCTGATGGTCCGCGCTCTTGAACTTGCCGTTGCTCAGATACTGATCAATCACAATTGCATGCAAAAAATTAGAACTGCATACATAACCTTGAAAATGGATGAATCTAGAGAGTCATAGCACGAATACTGACATGCATGTGATCGCCGAGATTGACGACGAATGCTCCCTGGATAGGCTCAACGGTGATCCAATTGACGCCGTTGTCCTTGGTAGCCTGGAGGCCTCCCACCTGGTCTTGGAGGAGCAGAGTGATGGTGCCGGGATCGGTGTGGCGCTTCAGTCCCAGGGTCATATCGGGCTGGGGGCACTTGGGGTAGTAGTTTATCACCACCTTCTGGTCCATCTCCACACACGCCTTTGTCACAGCCTCGGACTCCAATCCCAGTGCCTCTGAGACAATCTCCAGCAGCTTGCTTGCCAGACCCATCAGCGCCTCGCTATACTTGTCCACAATCTCTCTGCACAGAGGGAAGAGTAATTAGATGATAATCCTAAGAGGGGTACATTAATACCCATCATAATTAGTGAAAGAAATGAGGGCGGCGGGGGTACTTACCTCCATCCGTCGGGCTTCTCGGGCCAGCGGGTGTAGTCACGTTGGTGTAAGGGCTGAGCGAAGTAGGTGCAGATTTCTCTCCAGTCGAGAACGGATTCCCCCTGCAGATGACTGCTCACCACGAATCCTCCGCGCTTTCCCCCTCTCATGTCGTATTTGAGCTTCTCCTCTGCGGGAAGGGCGAAGAAGTCTCGGGAGAGCTGAGTCATGGTGCTCACCAGCTCCAATGGCACCCCGTGGTTAATCACTTGGAAAATTCCCCATTCCTTGCACGCGTTGGTCACTTCCTCCATGACGCGCGCTCTCTCTGGTCCCTCAATCCCCTCCAGCGAGATCACCGGAATGTCTCTGCTGAAAACGTTGTAGGCCACCTTGGGTCGCTCATCCTCATCTCGCACAAAGATCGACTGCAATGACTTCGCTGTCTCCGCCTCCCCCACTGGAAGTACGTCAGGGCGCTCCGAGGGCACCGCTGGGGCTCCTACTGTTGCTGCTGGTGCCATTTTTGCTAACACAACTTGCTATGAAACCCGTATCTTGCTCCTTGAGACATTCGTGTCAGATATTATACATGAGATTAAGGGTTGTTGAACTGCGTGCTGTATTACCCCCGCTAGGTAGATAGCGAGAAGGGCAGCTGATTGAACGATAGTTGGAGGTGTGCCTACCATTCTTGCCTGCCTCATACAAACCCAAAAGACTCGCGATCTGGTGACCACACCGATTGTTTAATCAGATAACGCATAAAAGTAAACCTCGAGACCGAATAGTGCGTCGTATATTGAAATTCAAGACAATTACTCTTGTGGTTATTTTTATTTAAGACAAAAGTCAGATGTGAGAATAGTGTTCGGCTCTAATGTATGAATAGTAAAATATTACATCAAAATCTGTACGTATCTTCATCTATATTCTAGATCAACACCTTCTCTGATATAACTCAAAAAGAATTGAACCTAAATTGAAACACTAATACCAGTTACGGTTAGTCTACCAGATCAACACCCCTTCAGATATAACTCAGGAAAAATTGAACCTAAATTGAAAATCTGATACCACATATAGATTTTCCCAAAGCATATGGCAGATCTTGAAATACTAAACAAAAACTCTTAATTATTTTAATTTTTTAAATAAAAAGTCAGATGTGAGAATAGGGTTACGCTCTGTGTCTTTTCCAGTTTGTATCCCTTTAATTCTTCCTGCCATGGCATGGAACTGTAATTTCCATCGTTTGTTAAATCATTTTTATTACTGTTTTCCTGGCCATCAACAACATTATAATTTATATTCATCAAATTCGGCTCCAGGTTTTTCTAGCATCCTTCAAACATCTCTCTGGGCTGTCAAATTCATTGATCAAATATCTTCTGCAAAATACAAGTTTTGCTGTGAGTTGCTGCAGAAGTAGATGGAAGATGAGACCATATGGAGGATTAGGCAAGCAATACCTAAAATGGGCTGCATCCATGGCCATCGGTCTAGACACAGGAGCCCCTTGGGTGATGTGCCAACAAGCAGATGCTACTGATCCAGTTGTGACTATATGCTTAATCTCTTTGGATTGTGCTTATATCAAGCTACTTTGAGAGAATCAATTGGCTATATTGCCCCAGGTATGAAAATTTTGCAGCACATGCAAAATAATGTGCTTCTATCATAGGCAGTGATGGTTTGTTCGAAATTTTCAGCAATGATGAGGTTGTAAGATTTTTTGATTCGTCCATTCTGGCGAACCCTTCCGTTGATAAGAGCTGCAGAAAATGCAGGAGAGGCTCGGGAACTCTCTTTAGCATTCCTATAAAACATGTAATTAGTTGCTGTAGTATGAGTTCTATCCCTGTATACAAATTGCATATATTTTCTTGCATCAGTTACAATTCTTTTATGTTAAAAATCTATTTTTACAGTTGATTATGTTATAGAATGTTGAGTACATGGGCTTTGCTACAGTTAAGTTGGATGCAATTAGTCAAATCGAACTATTGAGTTCATTGTATAGTCATATTGCCCAGATAAACTATGGTAGGTAAACACCGGAGTGTAGATACTTGGTATATGAGAACCTAAGGCTTTATCATTACTTAGAGCTGGAGATTAATGTAGTTTCCTGAATTACTGTGGCTGGTCTCTTGCAGGTATGACTATGGAAAAGTTGATGAAGATCCCTTCCGGCTGACAGAAGAAGTATCATGAGATGTGAACGTAGTAACAATTTTACTGTGGGAGAAGCAGCGCATATCAACAGTATCAACTTCATCCTAGGATTCCATAGTTTGTTGGCTTGGATGCAGAATATGGATTTGGAAGTAGGATATCAACAAGTTGATGTATATAGCTTTGGCATTATCTTATTGGAAATATTGACAAAGAAAAGATCAACCAACAGCATATTAATGGGTGGACTCAACCTGTGTAAATGGGTAAGCATGGCTTGCCCTCATAGAATGTTGGAAGATGCAATTAGTGATGGAAAAAGGATTCCATATCTCTAGTCCTGCTAGTTTCTTTGGTATGCACAAGAGAATCACCAAAGCAGTGACCAACTATGACCGAGGTGACAAGAGTAATAGAGGGAATTATAAATAAATTTGTCAAAATTGTTTGTACTTCCAAATTATCATGAGATTCGTTATCTTCATTGGACAACCTAAGCCTTTTAGGAAATGATGTCGAAACATCTCAAAACCAGAAGTTCTGCTACAATTTAGATGATGTCAAGCCTAAAATTAAATAGGCATTTAGAATATATGAAAATGTAGCTAAACTACATGGAGAAAAGCTAATTTATTTATTTATTTTTATATTTTTAAAGAAGTGTGAGTTAATTAATTATATAATTTTTGTATGTAATCTGTATTATGTATGTTTTTTTAGTTTTCAATTTTAAAATATATTTAAAAGTGAGAAAAAATTCTAATTTACTTTAGCAGAGAAAAAATAATCTAAGATTACATAAGAAAGCAACAACTAAATTTAAATTAAATTAAGAAGGAATAACAAAGTGCTACAATCCTTGGCCAAGATGAATGATTTAATTACTAACAAAATGTTTTTTCTTTTATTTATTTTTTTAAATAAAAGAAACATTAAAATTTCTTTGCACCTATCACAATTGTTATCGTCAAAGGATCCAACTTTGATATTCAAGTATCTTCTCCTCTTCCAACCTTGACATACTCTATTTGATAATTTGGAAATAATCTTAAATGGGGATTGATTGTGACAACTTTGAGGCATGTTAGAGTTTCTAGAATATATGGAAACTAAAAAATTAATGTAGGAAATAAATACAATAAAGCTATAAATAGAAATGATTCATGAAATCAAAATAGCATTCCAAAATTAGTCTCCAAGAAAGTAATGTAAATGCTCAAGCAACAAAAATAGCATTAGTAAAAGTTTAAAAACATGAATTATGAATGCAAAAGTGTGTGAAAATAAGTTAGCAGAGCAAGTATAAATAGGCTAGGTGAGAAGGAGGAGCTAAACAATACTTGACCAATGCAAGGAATACACCACAAGATGCTAAAAATAGGAAAGTATAACTCATGTGGAAGATGTCAACAACTAACGCTACACTAATACTGATACTCACTATATTGACCTAAGAAAGATTAAATAAGTGTACCAAAAACCTATGCTAAGAAATAAATCTACAAGTTAATATTCCTACTTAAACATGGCTTAAGTGGATAAAAAGATGGGTCTTCAAAAATGATGTCTAATAAGATACCCATGTACATAGGAAAGAGAGAAAATTCCCCCCTTAAAGTAGAGGAGGAAGAACTAATAATCACTCTAGAAGATTAAGCTTCCCACACCCCAACAAAACTCATAGAGGAAAATAGTTTTTTTTCTATGAAGGGTTTGGTGAAAATATTGACAATCTACTTGGAAGTCAAGAAGTAGCATAAATTAATGACCCACCTATGGACAAGCTCATAAATGTACTAGATGTGATTCTCTATGTGCTTGGACCATTGAAGATGGACCAAGTTCTAAAAAATATGAATGACACTCTAGTTGTCACAAAAGATGATTGAAGGTTATATGGATTGGATATCATACTAAATGAAACTATGTTGAAGTGAAATAGCCTTCATGGTGGCATTCACAATCCCTTAATATTCAACCTTAGTGGAAGATATATAAATATTAAACTTCTTCTTTCTTAACCAACAAACAAGACTTAAACCAAGTGAGAAGAATAACCTACAGTGGATGTGATCCTAAGAATCATCTACCCAATATATATTTGTATAGCCTTGAAAGTTTATATCAATATCTATTGCATAGAAAATCATAAAACTATAAGTACCTTGAATGTAATGGAGAGACTACTTGGATTCCTTCTAGTGAAGTTCATGGGGATTTTAAATAAACAAAGAGACCATGCTCATAGCATATGAAAGATTTGGCCTTGTGTGAGTCAAATAAATAATTCCTTGAACAAGTTGATAAAAGTACCATCAATGAAAGGTGAAGAGCACTAACCATTAGGTTTGACTCCAAAAAGGAAGGGATTTAGGGAAGGATTGCAATTAGCCATGTGAAAATATGAGAGAAAATTTAGAGCATACTTGGACTAGTAATGGTGATCTTAGAAGCAAGTTGAGATATCTCAATTATAAGAAAAAGGAATGAATCATTCTACTATAGATAAGAAAAAAGTAGATGTTCAAAATCAAATGGAAATGAGAGAACCCAATTATGAGAAGGAAGGAATCCATCTTCGTATACCAATCACGAGGGGATTTATTGAGGCCATAGATAGATTTCCCAAGTCCACAAACCAAAGAAGAATCCTAAGGAAAATCTTGTATCTACTCCATGTATATTTTCTCCTCAAGGTCTTTGTGAAGAAATACTCTTCACATCCATCTAGTGAATTTTCCATCAATGTGTTATAGTAATAGCAAGTGTGAGTTGAATGGAATTCATCTATGTAAGTGTAAAGGTATTACAATGATCAACACTAGGAACCTAATAAAAAAATATTACAACCTTGTCTTATGTTTATCCACTAACTCATTTTCTATAAATTCCATCTAATAGATCCACTTACATCAACTAAATTTCATTCCATTAAGAAAGGGGACAAGATCCCAAGTATGATTCTTAGTCAAGGAACTAAACTCCTATATAATAGTATCCCACTCAAGAATGTTAGATGCCTCTCAAAAGACCTACAAATTAAAGGTAGTAGCAATGAAGACATGTGGATACCCCTACAACTATTAATGTGTAATCCTAATGTCTAATGAATTACAAACCTAATCACTTATGAACCCAAAGTGAATCTAAAGTTAAATAATCTATTTGACTAATTAAAATTTACCAAGGTTTTAGCCAAGTTGCTCTAGGGTTTAGCCTTAGAAAATTGTGCTTTTATTTTCTTTCCTTGTCATATGCTTTTCCTTGATTTGAACTACTATTTTATCATTGACTTGCTATATCGGTTGCCTTTGTTTGTGTTGGGTTTTCATCTTCTTGTTCCTAGTTAAGGTTACCAGGCCCCTCCTAGCCTTACCATGTCTTCTCGTCGTTGCTCTGTCTCCCTTAAAGGTTGTCCGGGGCCAAGATTTTAGTGCATCATAGTGGGGCTAACACATCATAGTTTTATTAAAAGGTTTGAGTTCAAATTTACGATCTTGCACTTTAACACCATGTGTCACTAACGGCTGAGCTGTACCAAATGGTCCCCTTGTAAAGGAGCTCATGTACATGTCTAGAGCGGAGTAATGATAAGACTCTATCATATTGGCCAAGTGGTACTACGCTATTACATCGTAAAGCCTCTTTGAATTGTGATTTCCATCTTGGGCCCGCTTTTCATCCATACGATGAACTACAATGATAAAATTGACGCATTTTCTTTCAGTAAGTCTGGATCCATGTGCTAATTTCTGATTGCATTGCAATTTCGCATTGACCTGAGTTACGCCATGGTGATTGGGCTAGTTGACAGGGATTATCTATTGGGTCAAAGTTTAAATATGATTGGGTGGCGTTCAATGTTAAGGAAAGGTGTGGACATGCCATTGAATTACATAGCTCCTTTATATGGTTGTTTGAAAAAAGGAAAGAAAAACTCATTTTAAATTCATTTCGATGGCTTTTAAGCCAAAATTGTTATATGCGATTGACTGTTGATCTAAATCATTCTGGAGATCATTGGCTGAGGCTCAAAGTGAGAAAATGGAAGTCATAGTTCATTATGCAAGCCTTTCGCTTGTATGATCATTTAATGCTAAAGGTGGTGGAATGACATAGTTGCTTCAAATACGTCGCCAAAACCTTAGGGTGTTGATTTCAGACGAAGTTGTTGAGGGTTAGAGTAGAGGAAACAAGTAATTTATAGAGTGCATTATTGTGATTGGTTCAATTTGAATAAATTCAATTGAGTAAGTCCGGCAAAAGGCTCATATTCCTAGCGTTTCCTTGATTATTTCTAATAAGTGTAGAATTTTTTTGATATATATATATACCATCAATTCTGCTCTCCACAATCCAAAGTCTTTTCTAAAATTTTCAAAATGAGTTGAATTTCATCTCAAGGTGGTAGGACAAAGAGGAGTTTAGACAAGGACCTTATTAATCAACTCACTAGTTTTGCCAAGAGAATGAAACATGCCCAAGGCATGGGTATTCTTTTAGAAAGAATTCATGATAAGGATGTGTTGGGATTAAGGTGTCTCAACTTTAGAGTCTCAACATGGTGAATTATTTTTAATTAATTGTTGCATAATTATTTTTATCCTAAATTATTAATTTCCTAAGTTGTCATTTATCTTTGTGGGACCTCTTTGTGAGGTGGCATCCTACATGATAGGTGATGAGATGTCATAATCCCTATTTTTTAGGAAGTTGGATCTCACTTGGAAGATAACATTTTTTGGGGAGATGTTGACATATATTTCCATTTTGGAGTGGAAATTGATTTGGAAATTTCCCATGTTGACTAAAGAGTCTTTGTTTGCAAATTCTATTATGGATTGGAATTGTATTTTAGCAGCTGGCATTTATGGTGGAGTTCATGTTTGTTAAGTGGTGTGAGGTAAAAAAAAGCACATATTCTGGTTATTGTAGTTTCTATGTTGAACTTTGTATTTGGCAAGATGACCATTATAGATGAGATAGGTGTTGTTGCTTTTGGAAGTTGCTATGTGCAACGTTTCGTGGATTAGCAAGTCTTTTTTTTTTGACACAACTTACCTCTTGGGCTTTGAAGTTGGTTTTGGAAACCATGGGAGCCTTCCTTTTCATGTTGAGCTCTATTTATATGTTGGTTCCTTAGCACGTTTTATGAGAAAGGTTGAAGATTTTCAAAGACGCTGTTATATTGCCGAAATTATTCCATAATCTTGCAATAGTGTGAAAACTCCTGAAGAGAATAGCTCTGAGATTGTATTGTAACTGTTGTTGTTGTTGATTAATACAATTGAGTTGAGTGTTTGGAGTGTGGGTTTTCTCCTAAAAGGGTTTTCCCACGTATATGATGTGTTATGAGTTTATTTTGTTTTGAATATCTGTATATGTATTTTTAGATGTGCATCTGAATTTGTAAATGTTAATTGGTTTATAATTTTTTGCAACTCTCTCCTGATAGATTCAGTGTAGGAAATTGTTTCTGCCATCTATGTTTCCTTTCAGTTGGTATCAGAGTCTAGCCAGCTTTGATTCTATTGTTGGGTTTGAAGGGTTTTTTGAGTTGATTTAAGTTTCAGTGGGAGTTTTACAAAATGTTTTTCTTGATATCCTGTTGTAGAAAAAGATGGAAAGCACATATGGAAGGATTGAGATGGAGAATGATTATTTCGGTGAAGCATTGGTTGCAGCTTTGGAAATGCAAGCATTGGAAGATGTGTGGTTAATTGATTATGAAGCATCTTTTCACATGACATCACATAGAGATTGGTTCTCAAAATATGAAGAATATGATGGTGGAAAGGTGTATCTCGGTGATGATTCTCATCTAAAGATAGTTGGCCGTGGAAGAGTTAGGATACAATTCCTGGATGGTAGAGTGAAGGGAATTGATGGTGTGTTGCATATCCTAGATTTGGTACAAAACCTACTTTTAGTGAATAAATTGAATGATGAGGGTGTGCAAGTTGTCTTCTCAAGTGGAGAATGTAAGATGACTAGAGGAGCTATGGTTTTGGCTAGAGGAGTTCAGATAGGAACCCTATTCAAGCTAGATGCATGCACGGTACATTGCAATAGTTCTTTTGACAAACCAAAGAAGAAATCTTTGGATTCTTCATCCTCACCATCAGATCGAGTAGAAAAATCTATAGCAGCTACATTTGATGGTCATGAATTTTGGGTACCTAAGGGTGCTCATTCCTTGGAAATGAAGCTTCTTGCGGAGAAGATGATGTTATGGCACCAGAGACTTGGCCATATTGGTGAGAAGGGTCTCAGAACCTTGAAATCTAGGAGCCTTGTAGAAGACCTTGAAGATTGCAATCTCAAGTTCAACTTCTGTGAACATTGTATCTTTAGTAAACAAAACCATGTGCAATTTTATAAAAGTTCTCATAAGTCTTTTGGGGTTTTGGACTATGTGCATTTTGATGTTTTTGGTCCTATGAATGTTCCTTCGTTAGGAAAATATGTATATTTTGTTTCTTTCATAAATATTATAGTAGGACATTTATTTATTTTCTTAGAAGTATATTTGAAGTCTTAAATCAATTTAAGGATTTTAAAGCCTTGGTAGAAAATCAGATTGGTAGAAAGATAAAGTGTTTGAGGACTAACAATGGTGGTGAGTTTTGTTTTGTAGAATTCGATAAGTTTTGTAAAGAACATGGGATTGAAAGGCATAAGACAACTCCATATACCCCTCAACAAAATGGAGTTGCAGAGAGGATGAACAGGACGTTGATGGAGAGGGCTAGGAGTATGTTGAGTGGTGTTGGCCTTGAGCAGAAGTTTTGGGTTGAAGTTGTTTCCACTGCATGTTATCTGGTAAACAGATCTCCTACATCATCTCTTGTTGATAAGACACCTATGGAGGCATGGTCGGGCAAGAAGCCTTCATTGAGACATCTTCGTGTGTTTGGTTACGATGCGTATGCTCATGTGCCAAGGGAGAAAAGGTCAAAGTTGGAAAACAAGGTTTTCAAGTGAATCTTCATCAGATATGTATTGGTGTGAAAGGGTACAAACTTTGGGATCTAGTGGCCGAAAATGTTCTCTACATTCGAAGTGTTATCTTTAGAGAGATGAAACCTTCTTCCTCTATTTTGCAACCTACAGAAGAACAAAAGAAAGAAGATGTGGTTCAACTTCCTCTTGACTCTAAGAAAGTTGAACCTGAAGCCCAAAATGGACCTGATGATGAGGAGAACTTGAGAAGCTCAAAAATTTTTGAAGAAGAAGAAGAACCTCAACCTCAACCAGTGAGGAGGTCTACACGTGAGAAGTGATAACTGGATAGATATGGATATTCACTAGAGAGGTTTGGATATTCATTGTTGAATTCAAATTGTGTTTTTGCTTTTATTTCTAACACTAATGAGCCTAGGATTGTTAGAGAGGCTATGAGTATGGATGATGCAGATTCCTGGTTGAAAGCCATGGATGAAGAAATGGTTGCATTAAAGAAAAACAATACTTGGGATCTGGTACCATTGCCTGAAGGTCATAAACCTGTTGGTTGTAAATAGGTGTTCAAGAAGAAATTGGGTCCTGATGGTAGTGTTGAGAAGCACAAGGCATGGTTGGTCACGAAGGGGTATTCTTAGAAGGAGGGAATTGACTTTGGTGAGATTTTCTCTCCTGTAGCGAAGCTGACATCCATTCATGTTTTGTTATCACTTGCTACAACATATGATTTAGAGATTGAGCAGATGGATGTGAAGAGAACATTCCTTCATGGTGACTTGGAGGAAGAGATTTACATGTCATAGCTAGAGCACTTCATGGTTAAAGGTAAAGAAAATTTGGTTTGCAAGTTGAAAAAGTCTTCGTATGGTCGTAAGCAGTCTCCTAGAATGTGGTATCAGAAATTTGACACCTATGTGTTGAGTTTGGGATTTCAGAGATCTAAATCTGACCATTGTGTGTATTTCAAAATTGCAAATGGTCGTATTCTCATTATTGCATTGTATGTAAATGATATGTTGTTTTTTGGGAATGGTAATATGATTTCAGATTTGAAGTTCCAATTGTCAGCACAGTTTGATATGAAAGATCTAGGTGCAGTAAGGTATATTCTAGGGATGGAGATCAAAAGAGATAGAGCTAACAGAAAGATTTGGTTAATCTAGAGCAAGTATGTGAATACGGTGTTGCAAAGATTCAACATGTCATCTTCCAGATCCTTGGTAGTTCCTATTTTGCATGGGATGAAGTTATCAGTTGAGGATTATCCAAAATCTCCTATTGAGATTGAGGACATGACTAGAGTACTGTATGCAAGTGTTGTAGGTAGTCTGATGTATGCTATGGTCTGTACGAGGCTAGACATTGCCCAAGCAATGGGAGTCCTGAGTTAGTTTATGGCTAATCCTTAATGAGTGCATTGGGATGTAGTGAAGAGAGTGTTTAGATATTTGCGGGGTTTTCGAGTATTCCTTATGTTTTCATGGTTATCCTACTAGACCTCAACATTCAATTTGTATTTGAGGGTTTGTGGATTCAATTGGGGTGGTGACGTTGACAATAGGAGATCCACCAATGGATATGTTTTCATGATGTTTGGTGGTGCTATTAGTTTGATGAGTAAGCAGTAAGTTGTACATGTAAGAGCCTTGACTTGCTAGAAATTCCTTTTCAATGATGAAATTATTAGATCCATTGAGTTCAATATTTTTCTCTTGAGAAAAAATTCAAATATACTTAGGCAAAGGATCATGGATAAGAAGAAACATGATATTATAGGTGATGATAAAGATGTTTCTCATAGTTTCCTAAAGGATGTTTACTTTGACATAAAAAAATGGCCCCTAAAGAAGGAAGGACATTGGTCAAAGTAAGTGGATTTCTACTATTTCAAAAATGGGATTATCCTTAGCCATAACTTTGGATACTATAAGGTGAGACGATATTGACAAGGATGTACAAGGTTTTGAGGAACAAGCCAAGGAACTATATTTTTGGTCTAATTTTAGTACAAAATATGAAACCTTGGCCATATGAGCACTACTCTTGAACATGATAATCCAAAGGCGGCTTAGGATATAAATGAACTCATAGGAAATTTTATTTTGAGGAGATTAAGTGAGACCACTACACCTCAAGCCATTTCTTTGGTGGTTAGTACAAATCTGTTTAGTAAAGGAATGATTAAAAATTATAGGTAGACTTTGAAAAATTCCAAAAGGAACATATTAAGCTGCTACGTGAATATAACAAGGTCAAATTAATGGTTACTCTACCTAAATAAATTGTAATGGAGCTTTCAACAACTCTTACTACTCTAGGGAATATGTCCTATAAGATAGGGATACATTGATGTTGTGGATTACAAATTTTAAAGAGAAGTTGAAAAAGAGTCAAGATGTAGAAGCTGAGACAAGGGATAAAGGAAAGAAAGACATTGTTAACCTGGTCGATAATCTCTTAAGTCATAGAATATCCTACATTATGCACAAATTTGATGATGTTTTGGCTTGCTATGATAATTTGATGAAGGCTTAGGATAGCCTAGTCAAAAGTGAGTTAAGGTAGATATTGAGTATGTGGATTCCAAGGTTGGTGGCTATGAATAATATTTATAGGTATGCAAAATATAACCCCAAAAATCTTTGAGAGATATATCAAGTACTCATTGGGATCTTAAGTGATGTTTCTACATTTCAAGATAGGTTTTATTTGACACTCAAGGACAAATTGAGTAATTTTAAGGCCCTTTAGGAATAAATTTTATCTTCAAAGCCTGATAATGGCAGTAAATAAAATCATTAATTAATTCAAAGGTATAATTTCATAGCATAAATATAGCCTTTATCATGTCAATCACTTAGGAAGATAAAATAGACCCAATCCTATGTAATGCAAAGTTGGATAGCTTTCTAAAATTAGAATTAAGATTGGAAAATGTTAAGGAAACATAAGTATTGCTTGATGCAAGGTACTCACAAAATATGTTGGAAAGAACTCTATAACATAGTTTTCCATCATATTAGGAATATACCACATGGATGGAAAAGTATTCATAAATATTTTGTGATATAATTTCTTCATGTCACCTAAACTCTGTCAAAAATCTTTCAAGTGTGTAAGTATATGTTTGGCATAGAAAGCAATTAGTGATGACATGCTTCGAGATAAGGGATGATAAGGGTGTCATAATTCTAATCAAGAGTTAAATCAAAGGCATAATTAATCCTAGTATTCAATTATAAAGGAGACCATGAGTTTATTGTAATCATATTAAAAAAATATGCATGTTAGGAAGGGTTAAGTATCAATTGGCACTCTTTTAAGTTTTCTACAGTGGTTTCTTAGTTCTTCTGGGGTTATTCTTTGTTCTCTTTCTTAGATGTTTGTGAATTATAAGGTGGGTGTAATGGAATTATTTTAAGAATGGGAGGAATTAGAATGAGGAAAGATTGGTCTTGAGTAGAAATTTATGCTTAGATGCTTTCTTCCCATGGAGTATGATGAGTTCACTTGGAAAGAGGGATTTTTGTTTTCCCATTTTTTCATGTTGGTGGTTTTTCTTACTTGGAAAACCTTACATGGAACACAAAAAATTATAATTCCTCCTTTGAAGCCTTTAGTGCTCTCTTATTTAACTTGGTAGGTGTTGACAATGCGTTGGCTCTTGGTGACCCACTCTCGATTATGAATGTCAAGCTACTTTGGGATAGTTATTGGGGTATGGAAGAGGATGATGACTTCTTTCTTTGGTTTCCTTTTTTTGATTCCAAATGACCAATTTTGAATGGTGGTTGTAGTATTCTCTCACACAAGCTCCATGTTGACTACTCTAGCTATTTTCTTCTGATTGGTAGAATCTTCTCATCAAATGCCATATTTTTCTTCAATGGTCATTATCACATTCTAAGCAATCAAGTGTGGGCCTCCTACACGCATGTTCCTCAGAACTATGTTAGGTAGGCTGCAAACTACTTTTTAACTGAGGTGGATCACACATGATTTAGTTCTCCCTAATTCTTCAAGTGACATATAGGGTCTTGTGAACCACTCTCAAGTAGTTCATGCATCTTTGCATACATCTAGTTCTAGGAAAACTGATCAAGTTGTTACAAGGTGATATGTGTCACCCATCCATGGTTTTTCATGATTTTCTCTCATGTAAAGGGAACAAATCTTTATTGTGAGGTTGGAAAAAGGTGGGGATATGAAATTTGTAATAAGAAATAAAGTATTGTGTTTGTATTTGTAGTGTAGGAAAATGAATACCCTTGCATTTTCACACTTGTTCAAGGGACCAACTTGCTTTATTTATCACTATTTATGTCTTAATTGGTCCTATTTTGCATCCACAAGCCTAATAAATTACATCTTTTTCTCACTAATCTTGACAAATATCAAAGGGGAAATGATAATTTAATGATTTTGTCTAAGTGTCCCTAATTTTTAGGTCAGGACTAAGACACCACCTAGGGCATCTTTGTCCCTCAAAAGTCTTAGGAATTTGATTTCAAGTGTGCCTTAAAGTGGCCCCTTTTTGGAGTTTGTGCCCTAAGTTTCATGCCTCGAGACTAAGACTGTTGCACTCTTAGTTGTTTCCCTTGATGACAAGCCACACAAGGACCATCAAATTGGCACTATTTTGGTATCACAGGTATATGGTTGTTGGTGATTGACATGATCTTGTTTGACATGATCATAGGTATATGGCACACTTGGTATGGCACACATGGTATACATGATGACATTTGTTTATTTGTTTAGCATCATCAGATTGGCTAATTGTCATGTTTGGTACAATATAAATTTGATCATTGAGCATGTATCTTAGACATATGTACTTATGCACAGTGGCATTGACATCTTGGTAACAATGATATCTTTGTGTGCTTGGTTCAATGACATACATTACAACATTACTCTCTTGGCATTAATGTAAAAAGAAATAAATGGTAGGGTGATCTTGTAACATTGGTGAGGTTAAAGCTCTTGGCATATCTTGTTTAGTATCATTAAGCACATGTTTTATTAAAAACATCACAAGGCATTATGGTGCTTGATTTAGTGGACCAACATATGTTGTTGCACATAATGAGGTTTATTATTGGCATGCAAATAAAGTTAAACACCGACACAATAATGTATTTTGTTCACAAGGATGATGAATGTTAAGTTCATCAACAAGGCATCATAAGTTGTTTCTTTCAAAGGTCAACAAGGTGTCATATATTTGATTATTTCAAAGTTCATTATACATTCAGGCTTTGTAAATGCATGCGGAGATAAAAGTTAATACCAACAATTTATGATGATTTTTTCTTTGCCTTAAATGATTTCACATTATTTTCAAAGATAGGGAAATGAAGCACAACCACTTTGGGTAGGTAATGGAAGCTTGGTGAATAGGGGAGAAGAGTATGGTTTCACAACTAACTACTCAAGAAGTAGTTTTTCAGACCACTGTGACAGTTATGGCTTGTAATGAGGAGAAAAATCAATATTTTTGTTTCTTGCTTAAGTTTTTGAGTTTGTTTTATGAGATGGTGACAAACCCTAGTTTGGGTTCTTGGCTTAGTGTTGACCAAAGTATTTGCATTTGGATCTATATAAAGTGTTTCATTTTGACTTGGGTTATTTTATTTTCTCATTATTGCATTCAAATCCAAGGGTTTCGTGTTTAGTCTTGGTCTATGTTCAAATGCTCATGCTTTCTCTCATGTGTGCTATAGACCTTGGTGCTACTTTTTGTTGGGTCGACTTACAGCTGCATTGTGTATGGCTAAAGGTTGTTTTGTCAAGGGTTTTGTGTATCAATGTCCCATTGCTAGGGCACGGGGTCACAAATCTTGTGACAATTTTAAAGCATTGTGTACATGTCGTGACTTGCAATTATTGTGCTAACATAGAACTCAAGTTTTCATTGTGAATTAGTATGTTTGATGTGTCAACTTTATGGGGCTATTGTGTGTTTTGTTGTGTCATTCATTTATGAGCATAAGGTAGATTAAGAGGCAGTTTAAAAGATGTTAAAAGACACCATAGTGAATTGATAGGTATAGGAAGTTATGAGGTCAGTTTCAAAGGTTTCTTTGATGATTGTAATGTATGACAGTTGGCAGTATCTTGAACACCATGGAATGTCTATATAAATAGTGATTTATCATTGTTTGATATTCGGTAATTTTCATAGAGCTATCATGCTGAATGTATAAACAAAATTTTGTAAAGAAGTTTTGCAAACATGATACAAAATAGATTGTATCACTAATATATTTTGTATTTTAAAGAATCTAGAAAAATGAATCTTTAAGATATTAAGTATATTAGATTGAAGGTAAAATATGATTTGTAGAGAAACAAATTGATCCTCTGTAGTTGAATTTTTCTTTATTCATAAATGTATAGTGAAGTTAAAATGATCAAGTTAATGAGACAGGATGATCATTGCCAGTTCTCAAGGAATTGTTTTATTTCTAGTGAGGCATTCTTGTAACTAGTGAGGTTCTTTGGTCAGTGAGGCCACTTTTTCCAATGAGGCACTCTGTAACCAATGAGGTTCATTAAGCCAATGAGGTGATTTTACAAGTGGTTTTTCTACCACAAGAGGGTTTTCCACTTAGGAAATTCACTGTGTTATGGGTCTTTGTTTGGTTTCATTTGTGATCTTACTATTTCATAGTTATACATTTATGTGATTAAGAATAAAAAATGTAGATTGGTACACATGTTAGATCTTGAAACATAATTCATATTGTTCTCAAAAGGTTTAAAAATGGTTTTTTAAATGTTAGCAAATTGAATTAATTTGTCTAGAAAATGATTCACCCCCCTCTCAGTGTCTCACATACTCCAACAAAGATTCCACCTAGGGTGTCTTAGTCCCCCTTGAGATATTTTTCAGGATTTAATTTCAAATTTTGGTGAGATTTAGCCTCCTTTAATTAATCAATTCATATGTCAGCTTGGTGTGGTGTAATTTCAAGATATTAAGCATGGATAAGTATAAATGCAAGGTTCCTTCATTCGTTTATCATCCAAGTCTTTTTTGAGAGCATTCCATATAGCATAAAGGTGATCCTACAATATTAGTTTTCAATTTTTGTGATGCAGAGCATCATAACAAACACCATTTCTTCAGGGAATTTCAATCCCAATCAAATCAGGAGAAGATCAAATTATATAAACTTTCTCAAATTCATCCAAAACTACTTTTCATTCAACCAAAGTCCAATTTTTTTCATTTGAAGTTATAAGGCTATCAGTATCCAATTCACCATCTCCATATAGAAAACCATTTTTAGAATCAACTTTCAACTTTGTTCTTGTCAGAAACAAAACAACAATCACTCATCAATTCAACTTACCCCTTTAAGGAAAAAAATAATCAAACACCTGTTCCAAATCACCAAGGTACATTAGCAAGCTTCCATACCTTCTTACCATAATTAGTTATCAGTCCTTTATGCATCTCTAATTTCATTATTATGATAGATACAAAGCAACCATACCTCTGTTCCTCAGACCTACAATCAAACACCATCCCTTCCCTTTAAGAAATCTTTTCTCAAATCAACACATCCATCATCCTACCTTCAATTAAACACCATTTGTAACAACAACAAGAAACATTAGTTTATCACTATCACCGGACCTTTAAGATACCAATTTCATCATGTTTTGATTGTAACATTTCAATATATCAGTATAGAAACACTCTGCCTACTCTGCATTCAAGACACCATTGCCATATATTGGAAACATATTCCCAAATCATCAAATCTTTCACAATTTTCCTTAAAAACATTACCCAAGCATAGACACAACTGTGATATCACAAATGAGATTGTTCCCAAGCACTTAACAACATTCTTTTCACTATTTTTACATATTCTCTATTTTTAGCAAACAATGCCAAATATCTCTAGTAGGTCAACATTCCTTCTAATCGGGTGATTTATTTTCTATCATAAAGCATATTCACAATCCCAATACAGATTCTCCAGCCTATTTTGATCCTTTTCAACATACTATAGAAGCTTGTACACTTATTCCACAAAAGTAGAACCAACACGTTGTCTACTGGTAAAAGCCCTTAAATAGGTCAATTTATCAAAGCAAGTCATCATAAAACTACTCACCAATCCACCAAACCTGCAACCAGTCTTAGTCCATGTGTAAAAACTCATAAATAAACAATTTTCAAGATGGAAAACTCCCAACAATACACAAAATCAGTAAACCCTTGATTATTGGGTGAAAAGACACCAAAACCATGAGGGTTTCATGAAGAAGTCACAAGTGAAAACCTCTGTAACTTTGGCCAACACTTATAACACCTTTCAATACATCTTCCTACACCTTCTACATTATTTCCAAGCCTCTAAAAGCTTTGTTCCTTTATAACCTATGACTCAGCATCAATTCTTTCTTGGAAAACCCTGCAAATGCCCTATAATAACAGCTCTTCCTTAATGTATTCTTGTTCCCCTGCACAAAGAAATATAATAAAACCCTAAAAAATCCTAATTTTTTCTAATCCACCATTCTACAAATCCTAATTCAGTGGAGTAGAGGTCATTCCCCTATTTGACTCTCAAACCCCAAGTTAAGGTTTATAGACCGATCTTTAGAAAATGTGATCTAATAATTGACAAACTCAATGAACATCCCTCTAAATAGAGTCAAATGAAAGCTTGTTCTTTACTTTACTTGAATCAACAAAGATCTAGGCCTAAACTATAGTGCAAGCCACAAAAAATTTGTCAAAACAAAAAAGAAACACTGAAAAATTGTAACATGGTGCTTTTATTTGGAAATACTTCTTCAAGAATACAATGGAATCCCTTTGCTTCAACCTTCACAAGTTTTAAAGAGGTTTCCCTCTTGGTAACTGTCTCCCCAACTTCCTTCATCGGTTGAAACTACCCTTTTATCTCTTGACCTTCCTTATTTCCTTATGTTTTGTCAATGTAACAACTTTGGACAATATTACAATAATGTAAGTTTTGTATTCTTTTTTCATATTTAGACCTCCTAGTAACTTGTTTTATGACTTGAATACATTAAAATTATCCTTTACATGGCTTTGACACCTAAATTGTGACTTGAACATTATAAATTCAACATATAATCCTTTTGAAGGCATTCAATGTCCTGGGTGCTCCTGCACCATACAACCAACCAATAAAGTTTTCCAAGTCTCTTGGAAACACATGTTGCATCATCCTCATTTGTACCTACAAAAATCAACTTACTTTGTTCCTTGTCTTCTTCATATTCTTGACTCTCTCTTCTTGCATCTGCATTTTCCTTTGCCTTTGTCTTCACCACTTGTCTTCTTTTCTTCATTTATCTTTTCCTTGTTTTCTTTGCTTGTCATCTTCTTTCTTCATCATCTCTATCTTCTCTTTACCTTTTTCCTTTCTCAGCCTTCAATCATCTTTCTTAAGGACATAGGACTATCCTTTTCATCTCTTCTCCAATGCTTTGCTCAACCAAGGACACAGGACTGTCCTTGCAAACTTTCAACCGACACAGGATTTTCCTTGCAACTATTCCTTCTCCCCGGTAATCATCTTTCATCCTCATCTTCTACTACTCCCATAATTGGAGTATCTTCAATAGGGTTGCAAATCTTCTAGTGCTTTCAGACAAGAATCCATCAGGTTCTAACTACAATACAACTCAACTTTCCTCACCTAGGTGTTCCACATACTCTTCCCTAGTCTCGTGGGCTTTCTCAATGCAACTTAGATGGATAAGCACCTGCAACCAACCAACAATCTCAAGCTACTATCAGCAACAATATTTTATCCAACCAACCAACAAAATGTTGCTAGCTCTGATACCAATTTGATGTAGAGCATCATAACAAACACCATTTCTTTAGGGAATTTCAATCCCAATCAAATTAGGAGAAGATAAAATTACATAAACTTTCTCAAATTCATCCAAAACTACTTTTCATTCAACCAAAATCCATTTATTTCATTTGAAGTTATAAGGCTATCAATAGCCAATTCACCATCTCCATATAGAAAACCATTTTTAGAATCAACTTTCAACTTTTTTCTTGTCAGAAACAAAACAACAATCACTCATCAATCCAACTTACCCCTTCAAGGAAAAAACAATCAAACACCTATTCCAAATCACCAAGGCACATTAGCAACCTTCCATACCTTCTTACCATAATTAGTTATCCATCCTCTATGCATCTCTAATTTCATTATTATGATAGATACAAAGCAACCATACCTCTGTTCCTCAGACCTGCAATCAAACACCATCCCTGCCCTTTAAGAAATCTTTGCTCAAATCAACATATGCATCATCCTACCTTCACTTAAACACCATTTGTAACAAAAACAAGAAGCATTAGTTTAATGTCACCAGACCTGTAAGATACCAATTTCATCATGTTTTGATTGTAACATTTCAATATATTAGCATAGAAACACTTTGCCTACTTTGCATTCAAGAAACCATTGCCATATATTGGAAACATATGCCCAAATTATCAACTATTTCACAATATACCTTCAAAACATTACCCAAACATAGACACAATTGTGACATCACAAATGAGACTATTCCCAAGCACTTAACAACATTCTTTTCACTATTTCAACATGTTTTATGTTTTTAGCAAACAATGCCAAATATCTCTAGTAGGTCAACATTCCATCTAATCGAGCGATTTATTTTCTATCATAAAGCATATTGACAATCCCAATACAAATTATATAGCCCATTTTGATCCTTTTCAACATGCTATAGAAGCTTGTACACTTATTCCACAAAACATAGTAGAACCAACACGCTGTCTATTGGTAAAAGCCCTTAAATAGGTCAATTTATCAAAGCAAGTCATCATAAAACTACTCACCAATCCACCAAACTTGCAAATAGTCTTAGGCCATGTGTAAAAACTCACAAATAAACAAGTTTTAAGATGGAAAATTCCCAACAATACACAAAATTAGTAAACCCTTGATTATTGGGCGAAAACACACCAAAACCATTAGGGTTTCATGAAGAAGTCACTTGAAAACCTCTATATTTCTGACCAAAACTTCCAAAACCTTGCAATACATCTTCCTACACCTTCTACATCATTTCCAAGCCTCTGCAAGCTTTTTTCCTTCATAACCTATAACTGTAACATCAATTATTTCTTAGAAAGCCCTTCAAATGCCCTGTAACAACAACACTTCCTTAATGTATTCTTGTTCCCCTGCACAAAGCAATATAATCAAACCCTAAAACATCCTAATTCACTCTACTCCACCATTCTACAAATCCTAATTTGGTGGAGTAGAGGTCATTCCCCTATTTGACTCTCAAACCCCAAGTTAAGGTTTACAGATCGATCTTTAGAAAATGTGATCTAATAATTGATAAAATCAATGGATCTCCCTCTAAATAAAGTCAAATGAAATCTAGTTCTTTACTTTACTTGAATCAACAAAGATTTGGGCCTAAACTATAGTGCAAGCCACACAAAAGTTGTTAAAATAGAAAAGAAACATAGAAAAATTGTAACAGGGTGCTTTTATATGGAAATACTTCTTCAAGAATACAATGGAATCCCTTTGCTTCGAACTTCACAAGTTTTAAAGAGGTTTCCCTCTTGGTAACTATCTCCCAAACTTCCTTCATTGGTTGAAACTACCCTTTTATCTCTTGACCTTCCTTATTTCCTTATGTTTTGTCAATGTAACAACTTTGGACAATATTACAATAATGCAAGTTTTGTATTTTTTTTCCTATTTGGACCTCCTAGTAACTTGTTTTATGACTTGAATACATTAAAATTAGCCTTTACATGGCTTTGATACATGAATTGTGACTTGAACATTATAAATTCAACATATAAGCCTTTTGAAGGCATTCAATGTCCTGGGTGCTCCTGCACCATTTTGGCCAAACTGGACACTAAACTAATTTTTTCTAAATAAATCTTCACTTTCGGGCACCTATAGCGGCTAAACCATGAGGAATTTGAAGATGATGCAAACTAGTGATTTGTGACATTTTGTCTGTAGATTCTAAATATATCTTTTTCAAAAAATTTGGAATCAAATTACACTTATTTTTCCATCTCCTTTGAAAAGTAGTTTTTTTCAATAAACACCATTTTTAAGGAGTGATGCTCACCTTATACAACATAAATTTTTATCCATGAATGATAAAATTTGATTTTTTTTGAATTTAGATTTTAAACTATGATCTAGCTTTCATTTTGTTTTCATAGTGTTTTTTTGAATATTTTTCCTTTAATCAAAGTTTTGAAGTCAACCAATTACATTTAGACATAGGTGGACCGTACAATAACTTTTTTTATATGTATCAATTTTTTTTTTACTTGATGGTGTAAAGGAGACTTCATTAGGTATGGTTTTAAACTAGTGGATTCTATCCAGGTGGTTTGATCTAAGGTGATTTGATCAAACCCTCTTCAATTGGAATCTTTAATGGAACTTTTCAAGGCTTAAATCATTATATTTTCTAAAAATATGTGATTTTAGCAAAAATCGGGATCTCTAAGAAAGTGTAAACTAGTATTGTGGGATCACCCACAATTGAGTTCACAAGATAATTCAAGAGAAAATAATCAAGCATTTGGGGACATCATCAAGATTCACTCATCATATCAAAGAGATTCTTGCATCATGTGTGTTTTTGTGCTAACATTTGTGATGCAGGGTCTTGATTCAAGCAAGCAATTCAAGTTGATATCTATCAAGCATTTCTTTGATTCAAGATCCATATCCAAGCTAGTCATTTCACACAAGTTTCTAGACTTTAAAACAAGGGTTTGGTGAGTTGTAACATTGCATGTTGTTCATTCATCATTTCCCTTCATTATTCTATTTCATTTAAAGGTTTAATTACCAACAAGGGGTTTGACCAAGGCAAACCCCCATTCACTAAAAATCAACAAGTTTTTCCCCTCTTATGTGTTTGCGATTGCAGATTTAGGTTGAATACTTGAAGATCATTTGAAGTGAAAATTTGCAAAGTTTCATTGCAAATTTTTCATCTTCACCGAAACTCACCTACAGGCCAAATCTGAAAGTTTCAGAACCTAAGATCAGAGAAGAAGGAAGTGCAAACCTTGAGCCTCATGACCACATTTGAAGATTCCAAAAATTTAAGATGAGACTAAGCTGCCACCTAGGGTGTCTTATTCCTCAAGTTATTTTTCATAATTTTTTTTAGATCCGGTTCTGACACCTGAAGATTCTGCATCTGCCTTAAAAAAACAATAGCCCGGGACTAAGACAATCGTAAGGGCATCTTAGTCCTCCATAACACTTTTTGACAACATTTTTGCATTTCCAAAATCCTTGTTGCATTTCCAAATTTCCCAAGTACATACATCATAACTTCCTATTGCTTAATTTCATCATTTGCATTCATCATTTAGCTTGCATCATTATATTTTTTGAGTTGAATGTTAAAGTGTTTTTTCCAAGCTTTTGCTTGGTGGTGAACCCCTTTAAGCTGAAAGAACCCCTTCCTAGGTCTTCCTTAGTGAGAATTGACTCACCTTTAAGGTTGATAGTCAATCCAATTAGGGTTCCTAGGACATTATTGAATGATAATAGGAGAATAGTGGTATTCTATAACCTAGGTTATAAAGTATCGATTCCCCTATTATTCAGTATCAAATTCTATTGTAATATTTTATTTCTTGATGAATGTAGTGTATAAAGTTGTACGCTCTTGAAAATAGTGCAATTTCACACTTAATTTGGACCTATTTTAGCACCCTTACATTAAATACCCCTTTAAATCATCATTAATAGGCCCCTAAGACCCTTTATTTTGGATCTTGAGGCTTATTTCAACTAAAAACACAACAAATTCATCAAAAACACTAAAATTCCTAACAACCCACCTCAAAAATATAGGGTGGGACTCATACACCACCTTGGACGTATGAGCCCCCCTAAGCGGGACCCATATGCCACAAGTGGCGTATGAGTCCTAGATTTGAGGCCTTTTGAGGGTTTGAGCAGGAAATTCAACTTTTTAATTTAAATTTTTGGTTGATGTTGGCTTTTGAGATCTAAATAATGGTAAATTAGGTGTAATGCCTATATAAACTAGCTTTTAAAGTCATTTTTCATCTAAGCAAGAATTTTAGAAGAGCAATTTCAAGATCCAAGCATTCAAAAGCATTCAAGCATTCTTTCACAAGAGCATTCAAGTTTCAAGAGCAAGGAAATTTGAAGTCTTGGAGCAACATTAAAGTGTTTTTTACAGGTCTTCAAGCTCACTTTCATTCAAGATCTAGCATTATCAAGGGTTGATTATGGTTTCCTATGGTGAATCATGATGGATTCTAGGTTGGGGAGATGCAACTAGCCATCAATCCAAGCCTAATGACTTGTTTCCTAATTCAGTCTAAGGAGGGTATATACATCATTAGAGCTCATTTGGGTGATTAGGGATATCTCAAAGTGAGTCTTTCATGTCTATGTTTCATTCTTGCATCTCACTCTAGCACAATAGAATAGGGTTGCATTGCATTTTAGATTTCCTAATCTTAGACACACTTAAGGTTAGGGTTTATGTTTATATTTGCACTCAAGATTCATTATTTCTATCAAGGTTTAATTACCAAACTAGGGGTTTGACTGAGGCAAACCCCCCATAAGAAAATCAAGTCTATATTTTATTGTGCGAAACATTTTAGAGGTTTGGATCCAAAAATATGTTTGGAAGGGAAGAGCAGAGGTTGAAGTACAAATCTGGACTTTGAATTCTCAAAAAATTAGAATGGGACTGATACACTAGAAGTGGCGTATGAGTGCCACTACAGTCAAAATTTCCAAATTTTTGTAGATCCTGAATCTACACTACCAAAAACTTGTTCTAGACCAGAAACCCTAGTCTGGGATTGATATACCAGAGCGGTGTAAGAGTCCTATGAGTCCCATTGTGCCCTAATTTTAATATTTTTTAGTGTTTCAGAGCTCATTCCAGTCTTCTTCAATTTTCCAAGTGCATGCCTCTGATCTTGTAGTTCTTTGTTCAGATTTACATGCATTTTGAGGTCATTTAGTGAAGTATTACATCTTATTAGGGTTAAGCATTAGATATTGCATTTCATTAGTTTTTCCAAGCCCTATCTTGGTGGTGAACCCCCCTTTAGCTTATAATCAGACCCTAGGACAGCCCTATTTCAAGATCTCTTTCAATACATATCACACTATGTTCATTTATTGGAATAAAACAAGGTGTAGTGACAATTTATTGTGATAGTTGGAGTGTGATATGTCTAGAGCCAATCCAATAGGGATAAATTGATAATATGCAACCTGGATTTATTTTAATATCCATGATGTATATTTTTCTCCAAGAATGTGGGCCCATGTGAGATATAAAAAAACTCTAAGATGCTTAATTTTTAGTTCATGCTTCAAACAGAGTGACTCCCTTCAAGGCTTAATGAGTAATATAACTCTACATATAACAAGCATAATTTATGGTCTTTTTGTTGGAAGAATGAAGAAGGTGACCTCTAGGTTTGTTGTCATTGATGCCAACACTGATTGGTAACTAGCTAAGTAAACTATGTGCCTATATTGATATGATATTTTGATCCACAAATCCTTTCAGTAAAAGGAAATTATATGGGTTTTTTATATGGTGCTCATGAGTGTTAGTTTCAGCTACAAATGAGCTTTCAACAATTTTGGTTGATCTGGTTGAGTTATCTTAGTGACAGAAGTTTGACATTATTTTGGTTGATAGGGTTATGAATTGTTTATCTTATAAATGTTTAAAGTGTTCCTTATTAGGTCTGGACCGACCTAATTTGTGTTATGATTTTTCTTATGCACCAAAAGGACTTTTGATTTAAGCCAAAAAAATATTTTTGAATTATGTATTCAATTAGGCTGACCTAATTGATGTACAAAGATGAAGCCATATATATGTGTGTGTGATGTGGATGAGGAAGGATATAGAAGAAGGAATGGTATGATATACAGTGATGCGACAAGTGTTGTAGTGCAAGGAAATTGATAATTGTTGTATGCCTATGGCCAAAGCATAATTTTTGGTATTCCATAGCTTAACTAAAACTGATCTCTACATTTTGATGGTGTACTTACTCATTTCATCATTTGGTAGTGATCCATAGTTTTTATATCTTGGTGACAAGCCATTTTGTATTTACTTTAGGCTATGAGCCTTTCAAGGGTAGTGTGTCCTGACAATGAGCCATGTAATATCTTGTAACCGATTATAAATATTATGAGCTAATCCTCACCATAGTTTTTCCCTCTTTGGGTTTTCCACGTAAAAATCCTAGTGTCAATGTGTTATGATTCCTTTTATATGTTTTGGTTTCCTTTTGTAGCTAGATGTGGATTGATAAATACATGGTTTGTAATTAATTATGTTAGCAGAATATTGATTAACTCCTCCCTCTCAGTATCTAGTGTATTCAACAATTGGTACCAGAGCTTGGTTCCTCTAAAGAATTCTTACAACTTGAGGAAGGTCCTAGAATTTTAATACATGGCTAACAAAATCTATCCTGTTCCTCTAGAAGAAACTTTTTATATGAGGAAATCAATCCTTCCCTTGAAGAAATGGACAAAAGTGAAGATGAGAAGGAAACTCTGAAAGGAAACTTAAAGGAAGCAAATGAATGCATCAGAAAGTTAAGAGAGAAGATCAAAAATTTCAAGGAAAGGAATAGAGAAGCCAGTGATCAGTTGAAAAAGGCTAATGAAGACATTGTTGGACTGAAGGTGCAAGTAGAAAATAAACAAATTGAGGAATGTCAAAAAGCTGAGATTCAGAATAAAATTGATGAATGTAAAAAGCTTGAATAATAAGTAGTAACCCTAAGATCTGATTTGGAAAAGGTGAAAGCTCATGAAGAAAAAATCTAAACAAGCTCTACAAGGCTTGATGAGTTGATTGCATTTCAGAAACCTCTTATGGATAAAAGTGGTCTAGGACTTGAAGAAGGACAAAGATCAAAAGCAAAGCTGATTTCCAACAAAGTGGACAATCAAAAGAAGTTTCAAGGAAATATTCATCAAATCAAGAACCAAAGGAGCAATACCAAAAGGATTCCTATTTGACAACCTAATGCTCAAAGCTACCCATATTTTAATGATTTTTGTTTCTCATGCAATAAATTTGGTCATAGAGCAATAGAATGTAGAAGTAGGATGAACTAGAATAAAATGAGTTAGAATGTTGGATTCTTTGTTGGACAATGCTTTGCTTGCAATAAGTTTGACGTATAGCTATCGAATGTAGAAGCTAGATAATATTGAATAGATTTAATGCTAGTAGAAGGATTCAATATTTTCAAGGCTAATGTTACACATGCAATATCTTCGGACATAAGGCTAATCAGTGCAGATCAAGGATGAATGCAAATCAGTTCGATAAAAGATATGTTGTGTGCTACACTTGCAACAAACCAAGACATATCTCAAAATTTTGTAGGAGAAAAATTGGGAAGAAACCTAATCTGAAACAAAACAACAAATCTATGAACAAAGTGGATCCTACCAAAGTAAGAAAATAAATGGCTATGAATTGGAGGAAAAAGGAAGAACTTGAGAAAAGGAATGAGTTGACCAAATACATCTGTATCTACATCTGGTGCAAATACCTCTTCCAAAAAAGGAACCCAGTAATGGTTTCAGGGGGAGCAGTTACATAGAAATCTGAAAATCCCCCAATATATGTGGTGTCAAGTAGTGACACAAGGATGTGTGATGTGGGTCATCATTTTGAAGGCATTGGAGAAATCTCCGATAGAAAATAGGCAGATCCAGAGAATTGTGGAACCTTTTTTAGTTTACAGTATGTTTCATAAAGTGTTTATTAGTTTTAAAAGTTGAAAGGCAATAAATGCGAATTAGGGAAAATTTCATAAGTAATAAATCAAGAAACTAAGTTAATGAAAAGCACATTTTCACAATTGGGAAGAAGCAGTGAAAGTTGAAGTGAGTTGAAGGTGATTCAGAGCATCGTACATCAAAACCCTAGTTCTCGATAGGCAGAAAAGGTATTCTCTATTATCTGAATTTTGTTGATTCTAAGTTGAAAGAAATTTCTATTAATAATATTCAAGTTGTTTGAGGTGGATGGCCACTCCTAATGTTTTGGAAATCTCTAAGAGACCCCAACCCAAATTTAGAAGATATTCATGGAAAGTGTATGAAAATGATCCTGTGGGTGCGTTCTTGCACATTCCGAGCCATGCGCTACCCATTGAAGATACAAGAACATATATTCATGGGAAGCTAGAAGAATTCAATCACCAAGAGCTTAAGGATTTGCGGGATGTCAGTGAGTTGACGGGAGATGATCTACTGCTTAATCTGAAATATGAAAACCTAGTTCAAAAGAAGTTGAACATTTGGAACTGGTTTCCAAACTTTTCCAGTGAGATTGAGGTGAAGTTTGTTAGAATGACCAGGCTTAGTAGGGTTCATAGAAAATTTGTGAGGGAAAATGAACCATGGGTTTTCAAGGAGGCAATTCGTGCCGTAATTGGTCTTTGTGATACTAGATCCATTCTAGTTCTAAAGGTGGTGAAAAATGATACAGTTACAAGGCTAACTAGTGCAACATTTGACAAAAGAGCTTTAACTACAAATTCTATTGCAAACCATGCCATTAAGTATGCTGCCATCATGATTGGGCAGAAAATCTATTTCACCAACTGAGTAAATTTTGTATCTGCTACGATAATTCACATTGCATATGAAATGGTGGTGAATGGAAAATATTTTAATCTTTGTGAGTTGCTTAGGTTGTAACTTATGGAGAACCTAAGTATGACTAAGGCAAAGAAGCATCCCTTTGAATTTGGCACTTTAGTTGTTTTTTATTATTTTATTTCCTGAGGGAGTTATCAAGAAGAAAAGGCATAATATGGGATGGCAATAGGCTGGTTTCTCATCATATTTTTTATCATTTGTAGAGTCTAGGATATTTAGGGCAAAAAAAAATTCCCTAACTACTTTCTTTGTAGTATTTCATAATGAAATGCATGAAAGAGACCGGATTGCATGGATTCTAGTGAAGAAGTATGAGAAGGAGATAACATTTCTTGTAACTGGAGATGAATGCATTGTAGAGCTTGTTGAACCCATAATTTGATGGATTGAACCACTGGGATATGAGATTGATGAATAAGTTGTAGAGAGGTACATTGAGACCTTGTTGAGTAGTTCTAAGGACCCCTCTCTACTTAGGCATGTAACATATGAGGAGAAATCTACTGAAGTACATTTAGAGACTACCACATCTTAAAGAAGAAAGAAAGTTGAAGTTTTCTTCCAAGGATGAACTTTCTCTAAGGATGATATAGAACAGCTAAAGGAGGCCCTTGATGAAAGAAAATCTAAATCTATTGATCAACCCTCTGGACCTAGGAAATCAGGAAGACTATCTTTCGCTATTGCATTAGCAACTATCTCTAGTATTGCCACTTCCAATACTACTAATATTGAGAAAGGAAAGAGGAAAGAAAAAAGTTCCCCTACATCTGTGGATTTTTCTTCCCCCACTAGTCGCAACACTAGGGAACCTAAGGAAAAGGACATACCTCTTGTTGCACCATTTGTTGCTTTAGGAAAAAGAAGAGTGAAACAAAAGGCTGACAGGAAAAGAAATTTGAGTGATCCTATTCAGGAAGAAATAGAACTTGGAATAAAAGAAGAGCATCAACTAAAAAGAAACAAAAGGATTAGTACCTCCTATGAAGAAGTCGAGACTAGAGTTGAAATATCCATGGATGAGGAGACAGAGGAAGAGGACACTTATCGAATCCATGCACATAAAAAGAAGAATGAACAAGGCTCATCTGATCTTATGGAGGACATGCTTGGATCTCCTCCGGTAAGTGATCAACCATCTTTAAATCTAGGAGCCTTAGTAAATAATATGATTGACAATGACCTTATGCCAACTGCTAAGTTTTTTGATGAAGTTAATGATGAAGGGAAGGTGTATAGTCATAAAATTACACCCTTACAATTTCACTTACATTCTTGCATCCACTTTAGTGTCCACTCCCATAGCATTTGTGTAGGCTCACTTTAGCCCCTACATAAGCCTTTTTCCCTCTCAGGATGGTCAAAAATCCCTTTTCAATAGCTACCCTCATGTGTCAGCTTTGTATCAAACCTGTGCTTTCCTGTTCATGTCGTTTTGTATCATGATGTGTCCAGACACTAGTGTGTTGCATGAATGCTTGTGCACTGCATTAGCATCTTGTGACATTTCAACATTCAAACGACTATTTTCGTACATGTTTTCCACTTGTTACCTCCTTTAGTTGGTGGTAACAATTCGAGATGCCCTGAAACGGCTCAAGAAGCTTCTTTTCCCTCCTTAAAAGTAGTCTTTTCAATTCATTTGGCCTCTTCCTTCACTTCTAGCTTCACTCCTAGCTTCTAACTTCTTCTTCTCCTTCTTGGCTCCTCTCTCAAGCATTCTCCTATCTTGCTCTTGCTTGCACAACTCTCCTTGCTACAACAGCCTCAAGTTCTCAAGCTTTTACAACACTCTTGCATTCTCATAGCACCCTCTACAACACTCTTGGCTCTTGTGACTCTCTTTGTTTTCCTCAGATTCCTAAGCCTTGCTTGCATTTTTGAGCATCTTGGGATCAAATATCTCCTTTCTATTTCATTTTTACTTTGTGATATGGATTCTCCTCCTTGAGTGAGGATTACTTTTATCACCTCTTTTGTGATACAGTTTCTCCTCCTCGAGTAGGGATTTCTTTTATCACTCATACTTGGTTGTGCAGTTTCTACTCTTGAAGTGGTTTTTCTTTCACCACATCCTTTATCCATTTCGGTTCATCTCTCTCTTTCTATTTGGTTGTACATGGAGGTGGGAACACCGAAATAGGGGTTTGACTAAGGCAAACCCCTATACAACCCCAACACTTTCTTCAAATATCATGCATGCAAATTTTGAAGAAATTCATTTGCTGGAGGCTTCATCACTTGCATGGTTGTGAGAATTTTTCTATCTCTTAGTCTCTTACTTTATCATGTATTCTTTACTTTGCTTTAGTTCTCTCACATTTCATTATTTTCCTATGCTTTAGAAGTTCTTAGCAATCGAAGTAGAAGTAGTCATTCAACTATTTTATGTGACGGACTTACTTTCTAGTCTGTACAAGACGCCAACGCACCTCTGGGATGCTAGTGTGTTGTGCTGCCATCTATATTCCACGTTGTCATCCTTTGGTTGAGAGCTTGTCAATTTGTCCAAGGAATCTTCATGACTTGCTTTTTTTGATTCTAGAACTCTCGTCGTTGTTCCTTGAGGTAGTTTAGGGAAGTTTTCCCCGTGAGGCTCTCTAAATGAAGAGAAATTGTGAGTAGAAAATTCCCCTTCTCTAAATTTTGGTGAACCCGACGTGAAGAGGGTACTTTTTGAAAAAACTAAGAATTTATTTTCCCCTACTTGGTGAGGTCATAACTTTTGACTTGGTGCTTAGAATTTAGAACCGTTTGCACCGTTGGAAAGGTCTCCTAGAGAACTAGTTCAGTCTCTAAAATATAGTGCCTTTGGTGGCCAAAATTTAGGGACCGACACAATTTTTGACCCCAAATTCCACTTCAAAGACCTCTGAAAATGTAAATTACTAGAACATAGAAAGTACCAAAAAAATTGTAATGAATTTAATATCTTCTTTTGTTAGTTCAGTATCTAATTTTGTTCAAAATATTAATGATATTCCATTTCATGCATGCGATGGTGACTTGGCTTTACCCATTTCACTTGGTATCTTTGATCCTTCTCATGAGAGTCATCTTGCTTCGGAGGATATCTTGTTGCAAGAAGATGAAATCATCGATACCTTTCTTAATGTTACTCTACCTTCTATTCATTCTAATGCACTCTCTTTTGGAGATGATGCATTTGTGAATGATGAATCTCCTCTCCATTCTAATGCACCCTCTTCTAGAGATGATGCATTCATGAATGATGAATTTCTTATCTATCCCAATGCACTCTCTACTAGAGACATTGAATTAGCGAATGATGAATCTCCTTCCACATCTGATCCTCCTTGAATTGATGTTGAGAATATTTCTTCAAATAATTGTTTCACTAGTTGTGATTGTATACACCTAAAAATGGTCTAGATAATCTAATTAATTAAATACAATTTATTCCATTAATTAACCTTTAATTCCTCTACTATTAAATAAATAGAGATATTTATTTATATAGTTCACTTCTAATTCTTCTATCTTTATCATATTATTTCATCTTAATTAAATAAACAAATTTAACACTTTGTTTTATTTAATTATCGAATTCTTCTAATTCTTCCATCTTAATCACATCATCCCATCTAAATTAAATAAACAAGTTTTATACTTTGTTTTATTTAATTATCATACTTCTTCCATATTTATTTAATAAACATAGACTTCTATAGTTTGTTTTATTAAATTAAATATCTTATTTTCCTAAATTGAATAAATCTAAATATTCAATTGAAATATATCCTACAACTCATCATATCCACCTACCAAATTAGATATGAAATGTCTAATTTAATTCATCTCAACCTCCATAGGAAAATTTGGAGACTAATTGGAGACAAATTTGTAAGCAAACTTCTTCATCTTTCTCCATTGATTCTTCCTATCTTCTAGCTAAGTATTTTTGTGGGGAGGAACAATCTCCATAATCTTCTCAGGCTTCTTCATCCTTCACCATTCAATTCTTCAAATCAAATCTAGACCTTTGCTCTGCTGCCCCTTCACAAATGTGTTGTCTGGAATCTATAAATACAACCTCTTTCTATAGGAAAAAGATCCCAACTTTGTGCAATTTTACTTTGCAGAAATACCAATTGAGCAATCAAGTATCTTAGCAATAGCATTATCATTTAGCAATAGCAATCATAGCATTTTAGAATCAATATCATGGTTGCATCATAGTTTACTGTAGCTTCATTTTATCAAATTTCATGTCAATTTAGATCACAGCTTCAACATCATCATTTAGATATCATCATATAGGATTAGATTATTGCATTTAGCTGCATCTCATTCTCTAGATTATCATTTTAATAGTCACAATGCTTACCAAATCTGAGAGCCCAGTGACTTAATAAATCTTTGGAGATAGAGAGCAATATGACACTTTCAAGAGTTTTCTTGTGTTAATTAGATTAATTATTGTTGATTCTCTTGATATAATGTCTTATTAAGAAGTTTTGTTTGTTATTTTACTCATTAATTATTCCACACTTACATTTTGGCACCCATTGTGGGGCCATAAACCCCATATTTTACATCTTTTTTTTGAAAAGTGTCTGTGCAGGCTTCTGACGTGTTTCTTTTAGTGCGATCGAGAGATTTTACGATGCATCCACCAAATACTTTAGCGCATCCAAGGATTATTTTGGCACATATGACACTTTTTTTAGTGCATCCATTGATTTCTGTAGCGCATACAACAGTCATCTCTGTTTTAGCGCATAGATCTCCGTTTTAACAATTTTATAGTCAAACTTAAAATGGCCATATCTTGGTCATATGGAGGTCTTTTTCGAAAGCTTTTTTTTTTAAATGGGGTAAAATTTCATAAGATATGCAATGGTGTAGGTATTTATCTATTATTTTAGAGTTAAAATTTTCAATTTTACATTTAAAGTCAAATCACATTGTAACTTGGTCTAAGTTTTAAGGTTTGTATGCTTACTCATTCATCTAACCCTTATATATTTTTATTTCTTGATCTCATCTAACATTTTGAGCATTTATTTCAGGAGTTAAGAGGATAATGGAGCATTGAAGTGAAAGAAAAAACATTTGATATCCATTGTAATAGTGTTTTCAAACACTCATGGGAAAATAACCCATCATATGTTATTTTCATTCATGCTTTAGGACCAACTAGCATTACTTTGGGCTTAAAATTAGCCATCTACACAAGCTTTGTCAAAGTTGGTTACAAAGAACATCAGAAACTCACTAGTTTTTGGATTTGGATTAAAATTGAACAAACAAATTCACACTCAAATTTGGTGTTTTAAAAAAAACTCATTATTTAAGATAGGAATCTAGCTTAAGTAAAAGGATTAATTGAACCCCTTGTCTACTGTATTTGAAGTGATAGGCCTATGCTCTCCCCTTCACTGGGTAATCAGAATCCTAGACTCACTTTTTATGCTTTTTTAAATCCTTTAGAAGGCCTACCGTAGTGGGAAAAAGTACTCACCCTACTGGAATGACTTGCGTGGGAACAACCAAAGCCAGGTTTTCCAACCCACTATAAAACAAAAGTGAATCTGGGGAAACCCACATTCATCGAAAGTGTGAAAGATAATCATCCCTAAAATATTTGTCCTAAAGATTGGGAGGTTTCCTGAGGGAGTTTATTATTTTTCGCTCTGAACGGATACCCTATCTATGAACTTTAAGTTAGTATCTCACTGAGTCAGTTTAGAAACACTTTTTATATCACAATGCAAGGGGAGGGAAGAATCTTCCCCCAAGACACTCACCATATAACTATCAGAGGCCCTATCCAAAAGTGGAGGATTCGACTTTGGTTAAGACTCAAGAAAGGAAAAAACATGGGTGCCCTCTAGGGGGTGACAGGGCTATGTGAGCTGACATAGTTACAAGTTGTGGGCTATGATATTCTAAGTGACCTATTTGAGATAGAAAAGTGCTTGAATTGTTTGTATTTATGTCAAAACCTGTGGAAATTGAAAGAATCAAACCAGATTCTAGAACACTCACTACATGTTTAATGCATAAGAATCTGAAACAACATTTACAAACTTGCTTTTATGTGTGAAAAGTCACTTTTGAAGGTATCATCCAATTAGATCATCAAATTTAGAGATTTACCAGCAAAATACCCTATCAAAATGTTCATGGTTCAAAAAATTACACCTTGAAATCAATCCTTTTATTGAGAAAAAGAAAAACAAATATAAAACAATGTGAAAAACTTCCAATTTAGTACATACATAGTTTGTTTTAGTGCATACACCTAGTCTTTTAGTGCATATGTTGTCCAAATAGCGCATACAACCACTGTTTTAGCACATCTGCCTTATCTTACAATGCATCTACACAGTCTATCACCATAATTTACCAATATCTTGGTGCATCCATAGTCCGTTTTAGCACATATACCTTGTCTAATAGTGCATTCACCATATCTTTTAGCACATCTAGAGTTTGTTTTAGCGCATCTACCCTCTGTTTTAGCACATCCACAAAAAAAGAAAACAAAGAGCTATTTGAAACCTCTATCAGACTGTTGACATCAAAAGTCAGGTTTTTATTAGAACAAAAAAAATTTCTCAGTCAAAATAGAGTCTTAAACCTGCATAAACTGGACTTTACAATTGAATTTGTTCAAATCAAACCAATATCTACAATCCAAAAGTGTCTCAATCAAACACATTTGATTAGTAAGTTAAGTTTTAGGATCAGTCATCATAAATCAAAGAAATGAAACTATATAATCAAACTTATCAACTTAGTCTAATCAATAGAATCTATCATTCTATTTAACTTGATTTAATATCCTTGACACTATACCAAACTAAAATCAAAAGTTTATTGAAAACAATAACATTCGTATGTACATTTTAACAAGGTCATGAAGACTAAAATTCCAATAAAAGGAAATTAAAACTCAAACCACCATGGCTTAAATAGATGAGAATCAATTGAATGCTTTCACTCAATAGATACAAAACCTTCAACAATGACTCCAAGACATACAAAGAAAAACCACAGAAAGAAACCAAATAATGAACATGAGACCTTCTTCACCAAAAACTACATCATCCAAGTTCAATGTCTTTGAATTCTTGCAAAAGTTCAATAATCCCAAATCTAAGTCCTCAAACACAAATGATATTGAGCAATCCTATCATTTCATGCATTTATCTCCGTCACTATAAGCCAAAATAAACCTCAATATTCTTTCATTCAAGTTAACAATTCCATCCAATCGTCCTCTTCTATCATATCTTTAACATCCAATTATTCATGTCAATCTCTCAATCCAAAGCATGCTAGCATAGACTCCCCTAAACATCAAGATCAAATATTATTTCCACTCCATCCAATGATATCAAAATTCCACAAATTCTTTGAATCTTTGATCAAGATCCCATTTCTCAAGAATCTCATGATGATCCCCTCCTTTCACTTTTCATCCAAAATAATTCCCTTCCATCTCAAGAGACAAGTATCCTTCCAATTTCTTCTTCCACATCATCTAATCAATCCATACCATCTCATGATTCTATTTCATCACAAGAGCATGATAGTTCTTCCATCCTATCTAATGATATCTTACCAACTACTGATCAAGACATGCTTTCTACAAAATCTCATGATTCCCTTCCTCATCAAGATCAAGATATTCCTTTCATACCACTTCATAATCCTTTTCCAAGTCAAGATCAAAACACCCCATCATCCCCATGTCAAGATCCTATCACACCTATTCAAGCTATCCATGAACCCCACACCTATAAATTGGGATCCTCCACCTCTATCCATTCATGTTTACTTCCAACACCTATCCTGCCATCCATATCATATCCTCCCCAAAATGGACTCGCATCTTGTTTCACAAACAATACATATACCATTGGTAAATAAATGTGTCAAAGTATGAATTATAAAGGAAAAGGATTAGGCCTTCATGAACAAGGTATCCTAGAACCCCTTTTTTTTCAAAGAAACCCATATCACCATGGCCTTGATTATATTCCTAAGTGTCCTAGTTCATCAAACCTCCCATCTATCCTAGGTCTTCATCCTAGTCCATCAAACCTTCCCTCTATCCTAGGTCCATATCCTATTTCTCAAGAACAACAAAGGCACACATCCTTGATGCCCATTCAAAATTCTACCCACATTAACTCGTCCATAATACTTCCATATCATTCATCTCAATCCACCCCTCCCATTGCTCTTGGAAGCAATTTGGGTGCCAAATATCAAAAACTTATATATCAAAATTTAAATGTATCAAAGGATCAACATGTCTCCTCAAAGATACATGCAAGAATAAAAGAAATTTTGATCCAAAATCAAAATAAAAATCTAAAAGGCCACAAAGGTCCATCAAAGCAAAAATCTCAAAGACCACAAAGGTCCATAAATCAAAATAAATTTTCAAAAGGTCACAAAGACCCATCAAAGAAAAAAGGAAATTTTCAAAAACCATAAAGGTCCATAAATCAAAAAGAAAAATGTCAAAGGACACAAAGGCCCACAAATACAAAATCAAATTCAAAAGTCATGTGGATTCATAAAAGTCTCATGTAAGCAATAAAATCTAAATTGGCATCCAAATTTGTTAATCCAAAAGCTTCCTCAAATTTTCCATCTAATAACCTATCACCTTCCAAATCCATTTTTCCTCCATTGCTCCACCACCCTTCAAGATGTGTGCCAACATTGATCTTTCCATCCTTTCCATCTATCCATCAATAGGCCTTCCAACCTCCTATCCATTATCCAACATTCATCCCCCATCATTCTCCTTTAATCCAAACCTTTGCATAAGTCCTTAGATTCTTCCATCGTATCATTAATTTTCCAACATTTAGGAGTCTAATTCCCATTTCCATGGTTTATTAGAGAGATATTAAGTTGTGAAACTTGATTCTTAATTCATTCCTCCATCTCCCTATCATCCATATCATATCTTCCATGTTCCTCTTACACTCTACACTTAGGGACAAATTTTGTCCATCTTATCATTCATGGTCATTATCCTTTCTATGCTCATTCCTTACATTTCCACCTTTGATCTTAACAAGGTTAAGGATCTTCTTGAACATCATATGTCTTATCCTATACAATTTATCCATATATTCCATACCATATCTTTCATCTTATTCATATTCCATCATTCTTACTAAATACATCCTTTCTTCCTTTCCTTGGTCTTGATGAGGAATAGGGAAAAATACTTGGGCCTTGTGTCTGTATCTTATCTAGTTGATCTTGATCATCCCATTCATTATTTTTATCCTTTATTTCTTCCATTCCATATCTCCTAGCTTATCAAAATCCATCTCACCATGTGCCTTTGCAACCTTGAATCTTATCATGTAAATCATATTTGAGCCTAGCTATAAAACATTATCCAATCCTCCTATCTTTTGTCAATCAATCATCAACAATCATCAATATTATCATACTTAGAGGAAATTAGTGATCCTAAGTACTTATCATCATCATGCCTAATGGAATAAATCATTCCTAACATCTTAATAAATCAACCATTATCATCTTTTGACAAGAGATATGTTGCTTGTGTGACATGTTTTGCAATGAATCTTTCATTTTAATCTATCATGTATCCATGGTTGCATTACCCCTATTGTGGGGAATCTTGTTCCTTCAAATTAGTCATATCATCTCATTTCATCTTAAATATCCTAAAAATACAAAAAAAAAAATTAGAAAAGAGAAAAATACAAAAAAAAGTGAAAAAGAAAAAAGAGAAAAATACAAAAAAATCATAAAATCTAAAAAAGTGCAATAAAAACACGTAGTGAAAACCTGGAAACAAGCGCTACTTGTGATTTAAACCAGAAGTTCCATCTATTTGAGACATTTCTTGATCGTTCACTTTCGTAATCATTTCAGTCCATTATAATATCCTAGCAATGTGGTCATGTCTCACCCTAGCTTGGGGGAAAAATCTTGAACTCACTGGGGGCAATAAACTTTGAGCTTAAACAAATAGAAAAATAGCAATATGAAAATGCAAAAAACACAATGATCATTTGGAAACCCAACATTGAACATACATCAAACATTAGAACATTTCAGGAAATCAACCATCCAAATCAACACAGCTGAAATCATATCAAATCAAGACAACTTTAGGTGGATGATATTCTTTTGAATCACGATCTTATCACTTTAAGCTTTGAATGTTCTAAATGTTGTACTTTGATTTTTGTTATCATTTATTTGGAGCAACTCGATGATGTATTGAACTAGAGGAGCTAGGAAGGAGAATGGTATTTAATTTGCCTGTTGTCTATGAATTGATCATTATTTTTGTGTGAAGTGTCACGAGATGTGCTCTACAAAGTATCACTAATGACATTCAGAATTTGCATATTAAAATGATTGATTCTTGTCTTTTTATGCAATAAATGCTTAGGTCATCTCGATTTAATTATACCTAGATGCTTGTGTTAACTTGCAATATCAAAAATCATGAAAGTAGTACTCAGGTCATCATTGGTCTAAATTATACCATTGATGCTTGTACTCACTTTCAACATTTTAAAGGCTCAATGATGATAAAAAGCACAATAAATGGACCATTAAGATGACAATATTTTCATATGTAGATTTGCATGGTTAAATTAGATTGCATTCATATTAGTTTTGCATTTGCATTATAGATTTTCCAAGGCTGGTGAATCAATAACATGATAGAGCAATCATAAAATCTCTGACTGAATAAGTGTACATCATCAAGTTCCAGTACATTAATCAATCCTATATAGGGGAATATCAATCAAAGTTGATAAACTACATTGAATAATTATATCTATATCGACTTGCACCAAATGTAGAATCATGTCCCACGTCTTTGGGAAGAACTCTAAAATCCTCCTGTGATCATAACATATCGCAAATCAACAATATTATCAATCAATCAAAAATCAATGAGCTTATCAATCTAATTAGCTCTGGTGAGACTTTGATCAAATCTCATGAGCAACTATCATTGAACCTCACCTATCATGAGGTCAAACATTAACCTATTACAATTGATCCTTGCCTATCATGAGGTCAATCAATCAATCTATCATTGATCTTTGCCTATCATGAGGTCAATCAATCAATCTATTATTGATCCTCACCTATCATGAGGTCAAACATCAATCTATCATTGATCCTCACCTATCATGAGGTCAAACATCAATCTATTATTGATCCTCATCTATCATGAGGTCAATCAATCAATCTATCAATGAACCTCACCTATCATGAGTTCAATCAATCAATCTATCAATGAACCTCGTAGGTATCATGAGGTCAATCATCAATCTATCATTGATCCTCACCTATCATGAGGTCAATCAATTAATCAATCATTGAATCCCACCTATCATAAGATCAATAATCTTCTAATCTATCAGGATCATCAATCAATATCAAATCAAAGGCTAACATGATCAAAAATCATCAAACACAAGGAGGAAAACCAAGGCTACATTTAATCAATTGGCGGAATCAATATTCTTTATTGGGAGATAAATTGTCAAATCATCATAAAATCATAAAAAATTGAATTTTTTTGAAAAATCCAGAAAATAAAAAATTCATCAATTTATCTCCCAAGGGGGCATATATCCATCATCATAGAAAAATCCACGTCTGGGGCATACCGAATTTTTTTCATCAATACTAGTAGTAGCAGCAAAATTTTCTTTGAAGAAATGCATAAACACATCACTTCAAAGAGGGGTAAAATGTATACACCTAAAAAGGGTTTGGATAATCTAATTAATTAAATACGATTTATTTGATTAATTAGCCTTTAATTCCTCTACTATTAAATAAATAGAAATATTTATTTAAATAGTTCACTTCTAATTCTTCTATCTTTATCATATTATTTCATCTTAATTAAATAAACAAATTTAATACTTCATTTTATTTAATTATCAAATTCTTCTAATTCTTCCATCTTAATCACATCATCACATCTAAAGTAAATAAACAAGGTTTATACTTTGTTTTATTTAATTATCATACTTCTTCCATATTTATTTAATAAACATAGACTTCTATAGTTTGTTTTATTAAATTAAATATCTTCTTTTCCTAAATTGAAATATATCCTACAGCTAATCATATCCACCTACCAAATTAGATATGAAATGTCTAATTTAATTCATCTCAACCTCCATGGAAAAATTTGGAGACAAATTGGAGACAAATTTGCAAGCAAACTTCTTCATCTTTCTCTATTGATTCTTCCTATCTTCTGGTTGAGTGTTTTTGTGGGGAGAAACAATCTACATAATCTTCTCAGGCTTCTTCATCCTTCACCATTCAATTCTTCAAATAAAATATAGACCTTTGCTTTGCTTCCCCTTCACAAATGTGTTGTTGGGAATCTATAAATACAACCTCTTTCTATAGGAAAAAGATCCCAACTTTGTGCAATCTTACTCTGCAGAAATACCAATTGAGCAATCAAGCATCTTAGCAATAGCATTATCATTTAGCAATAGCAATAATAGCATTTTAGAATCAATATCATGACTACATCATAGCTTACTGTAGCTTCCTTTTATCAAATTTCATGTCAATTTAGATCACAGCTTCAACATCATCATTTAGATATCATCATATAGGATTAGATTATTGCATTTAGAAGCATCTCATTCTCTAGATTGGAATTTTAACAGTCACAATTCTTACCAAATCTAAGAGCCCGATGACTTAATAAATCTTTGGAGATAGAGAGCAATATGACACTTTCAAGAGTTTCCCTATGTTAATTAGATTAATTATTGTTGATTCTCTTGATATAATGTCTTATTAAGAAATGTTGATTGTTATTTTACTCATTACTTATTCCACACTTACAATGATGATTCTATAAATGTTATCCATGTCTTTTTTGCGCCTCAAAGGCCTAAGAGACCAGTCATTTAGATGACTCCATCTAGTCCTCCTAAAAGTATTTGTTCTATTGATGGTGTTCCATTTGTTAGTAATTCCCTTGATCTTTCTAAGGTTCCCTCTGATAGAGTGGTAGCCAATACTTATAAGAATAAAATGAATAAGCAATCAAGTCTTCCTTCAGCTCCTAAACCTAAAACTAAAGCACCTGGTGATTACGATCTTGTCGAACAACTTTGTGTTACTCTGGTTAAGATCTCATTGTGGGACCTGCTTCAGTTTGCTCTGGTTTACCAATGTATGCTTTAGGAGGCCTTGCAAAAGATCCTCTTAACTTCTTCTACTAGGTTGGTAGATGTTGATGTGTTGATAGCTCATTTTCATGTGGATTCATCGAATATTATGTTCTATCTGCAAGAGCTCTCATCTTCGGAAGTATAGAAGGAAGTGGACCCTCTAATGATTATAGTTAACATTCACAATATTGGCATTAGATGTACTCTCGTTGACGTTGGTTCGACGCTCAATGTATGTATCATTGATCTATTTCCTAAGATTAATATTGATTTGTCTTCTCTTAACACTTCTCTTTTTATTTATGGGTTCGATAACGTTGGGCGACAAGCTCTAGGTACAATAGTATTACCTTTGTAGCTTGGACCTGTTATCGTACCCACACTAGTATATGTTATGTCAAAAAATTTACCTTATAAATTCTTCTTGGTAGACCATGGATTCATGCTATGGGTGCAGTCTGTCTACCTTACATAAATCTATTAACTTCATTTGTAACAATAAAGTAGTCATAGTCAAGGCTGACCCTGATACTATGCACTTATGTGAGATGGTAGCCATTGGTCAGGCTTCAGTTGTGCCCACTCTCATCCCTTCAATGTCTTCCATTGTGTCAATGTTTACTCTAGTAGTACCTACTACAAAGGATACTCTTGAGATAGATTTCCTAGAAGAAGATCCTTCTAAAGCAAGGAGTCCTAAGTGTACACCTTCTACAGGTCCTCTCAAAAGAATGCATGTCTTGGTGATGATTGGGGTTCTTTAGACTTTACAAAATCCTTCACTAGAGAATATAAAGTTGACCTAATCCACTTAGACCTTCTAATAACTGCATCCAAACCCGTTATCAAAGATGATCATTCTTCTGCATCACGAGGTAATGTGGATGCAAGTTGTAATATTCTTAGTATTGATCCTCCTTTTGAGGAAGATGATTACGCTTCTGCTAAAGAGGACGATGTTGAAAGTCCTATTAAGAAGGATGATGGTGATTTTGTAGAAGAGTGTGATCCCCATTGTTGGAACAATGCTCTCTACGAAGATCCTCCTTCTTCTCGAGACTTGCAAACACATTATGGCCTCGACTTTAAGCTTGTCTCTAAATATGGTTATGGGCATAAAGGTTGTGTGCATAATGAATAAGGCACTCAAGTCCCTATAGAATTCACACCCCGTAAGTGTAATTTGGGGCTTGGTTGCTTGAATGAATTATCTAAACGAAAGTCATGGTTGAGTGACATGAATTCTTCTCAACCTCATTCTATTGAAAAGATTCTTCCTCCATTGTCTTCTATCTTCATATCTTCTTCTTGTGAAAAGTCAAAATTTTCTCCACAAGAGAAAGGGTTGCTTCTTGCTCCTCATTCCTTATCTAAGCAAGAGTGTATTTTTTGTGAATTCTAAAATCCTGCTTAATCACTCTTCCTTCTCCTACATGCAAAAAACCTCATGAACGTGACAAAGAAAAACATTCTTTCTATGCATATCATCGAGTGCTTGGCCATTCCACTAGTGAATGTAAGACCTTGAAAGATAAAATACAACTTCATGATTCAGGTGCCATCACCCATTTATTTTTTGATGCACTTGCCTCTTCTTCAAATGACAAGTAATATTGAGGTATACCTCTATCCTGTATGTTTTAAATATCTTGCATGGTTCTCCTCCCTTGTATGTTGGGGGTAGCAATAACTTGTTTTGGAGATGTGTGTCCCTCGTACAGGAACCCCTCTCTTCTTCTCTATCTCTTTCAATTAAAGCATCCCCTGAGTGGAGTCCTTTTCTCTTGAAGGGTTCCCGAGGGATCCCTTTTGAAATTCTTTATCTCAAATGAATTCTTTGCATCTAGCTTGGGCGTAGCCTAACTAGACCTCACTTTTCAAAAAGTGAGTCCCTTGAGTGGACCCCTCTTCTTTTGAAGGGTTCACAAGGGACCCCTTTGAAATCCTTTCAATCTATCGATGGTCTATGTGACTGTTCGCTTACTTGCCTACGTGGTCACCTCAGACATGTTCTAACTATGGGTAAACATGTTGCTTTGTGGGTGCACCTGTGAAGCTGCTTTTTGACTCTGCAGAGTCCCCTTGGGTTTCCTCCATGTGAGAGATCTTGGGGAATACCTCCTTGTAGGTCTTGGGGTCTATAGGGCACTTCTTTTGAGCTTCCTCCATGTGAGAGATATTGGGAGGTGGATCCCCTGTAGGTCTGTGGGTTTGTAGGGCACTTTCTTGGGTTTTCTTCATGTGAGAGATCTTGAAGGACACCTTCCCTATATGTTTGCGGGTCTATAGGGTGATTTCTTAGCTTCCTCCATGTGAGAGATCTTGGGGGATGCTTCCTTGTAGGTCTATGGGTTTTTAAGGCACTTTTCTGGCATATCCTCCATGTGAAAGATCTTGGAGGACACCTTCCTTGCAAGTTTTTGGGCTGTTGAGGTGCTTACATTCTTAAATTCTCTCTTATCTTCTCTTCTGTATATACTGGATCAAAGATCTACATCTTTTTCATCTTGAGTATATGCCCTTCCTCTCTTCACTTTAAATTTCTTTTATGTGTTATTGTTTGGGGATGACGCATGGTACTGAGACAACCTTCTACATTGAGGTCTCTTTACTTTGCTGACTCGAATCCTTTATTTTTTGTGCGCTAATGTTGTTGTCTGATGTGGGTTTCTCTTGTGTAATACATTTTTTTTGTAGGTCTTTAGCCTGGGGGCATGCTTTCATGGTTCGAAGAGTTATCTTCTTCCTCTACAGTATCCTTTTGGAATATGATGTTATATATTTTTATTAGATTTCCTTTAGCGTGCATATTAGTGTAGAATCATATGCCCGCTAAAGTGGGGGAAAAATGTATAGTCGTAAAATTGTACCCTTGCAATTTCACTTACATTCTTGCATTCACTTTAGTGTCCACTCCCTTAGCATTTGTGTAGGCTCACTCTCACTTCTACATTAGCCTTTTTCCCTCTCAAGATTCTCAAAAATCTCTTTTCAGCAGCTACCCTCATGTGTCAGTTTTGCATCAAACCTTATGCCTTTCCCATTCATGTCATTTTGTAGTGTGATGTTTCTAGACACTAGCGTGTTGCATGGATGTCTGTGCGCCGCACTAGCATCCTCTGATGTTTCATCATTCAAACAATCATTTTTCGTGCATGTTTGCCACTTGTCACCTCCTTTGGTTCGTGGTAACAGCTCGAGATGCCCTGAAACGGCTTGAAAAGCTTCTTTTCCTTCCTTAAAAGTAGTCTTTTCAATTCATTTGGCCTCTTCCTCCACTTCTAGCTTCACTCCTAACTTCTAAATTCTTCTTCTCCTTCTTAGCTCCTCTCTCAAGTATTCTCCTATATTGCTCTTGCTTGCACAACTCTCCTTACTTGCTTCAATAGCCTCAAGCTCTCAAGCTTTTACAACACTCTTACATTCTCATAGCACCCTCTACAACACTCTTGGCTCTTGCAACTCTCTTTTTTTTCTTCTTTGGCTTCCTAAGCCTTGCTTGCACCTTTGAGCATCTTGGAATCCCATATCTCCTTTCTATTTCATTTTTACTTTTTGATACGGGTTCTCCTCCTTGAGTGAGGATTGCTTTTATCACCTCTTTTGTGATACACGTTCCCTCCTTGAGAAGGGATTGATTTTATCACTCATACTTGGTGGTACGACTTCTACTCTTGAAGTGGTTTTTTCTTTCACCACATGATTTTTCTATTTCGGTTCATCTCTATTTTTCTATCTAGTTGTCTGTGGAGATGGGAACACCAAAATGGGGGTTTGATTGAGGCAAACCCCTATATAGCCCCAACGCTTTCTCTATAAATCATGCATGCAAGTTTTTAAGAAATTCATTTGTTGGAGGCTTCATCAATTGCATGGTTGTGAGCATTTTTCTAACTCTTATTCTCTTACTTTATCATTTATTCTTTACTTTGCTTCAGTTCTATCACATTATGTTATTTTCCTATGCTTTAGAAGTTCTCAACAATCAAAGTAGAAGTATTCATTTAGCTATTTTCTATGATGAAATTGATTTATGGTCCATACAAGACACTAGCATGCGCCTTTGGGACACCAAGATGTCACGTTGTCATTTGTATTCCACATTGTTGGCCTTTGGCCGAGAGCTTGTCAGTTTGTCTAGGGAATCTTCATGAATTGCTCTTTCTAATTCTAGAACTCTCGCTATTGTTCCTTGTGGTAGTTTAGGGTAGTTCACCCTGTGAGGCTCTCTAAATGAGGAGAACTCATGAGTAGTGAATCCCCCTTTTCTATAGAAGGAAACCATCATAAATGCATTTATTCAGTATACAGTTATTTGTAATGTAAGTATGGAGACCATACAATCCAAAGTTATTTAAATTGTGTGGAAAGAATTAGTACTTAGAAGGCGAGAGGCTATAAATTTTAAATACAAGATGAGAAATGAAGCCTTAAATCTATTAGTTCCACTTTTTGGAAATAGAAGTTGCCAATCTACTAAAAGAATGTTCTACATTGTTTAGAGTCAAGCAGAGGGTTAATATGCTAATGACTAAGGAAGAAGACTATATGGAAAAAGTAAGGAAAGAAACTTAATATGTAATCAAACAACTGGAAAGGATTTATGGGACAAGAACCAGTTCTTTGTCCCACACAACTCAAGCACAAATGCATATTGATGCTACAGATGTGATGGATAATCTAGTTTTTGAAAATGTTGATGAGACACTTGGTGTTTCAGAGACCCCTGCCCCTTGGAATGACACATAAGAGACTTCCAACAAAAGGTTAGGTGATCAACATAAAGATCATTCTGGTGATAAGCAAGAAGAATGCCAAGAGTATACAAGAAACAGGGATGAGAAAAATAAAGATGAAAGTGAAGGGAGTAAGGACAAAAATAATAATAATTACAAGGATGATGAGGATAGAAGGGAGAAACAAAACAAAGAAAAATCCTCTAGAAAATAATCCAGAGAAGAAGAAAAAATAAAAGAAGAAGAAGAAGAAGAAGAAGAAGAAGAAGAAGAAGAAGAAGAAGAAGAAGAAAAGGGAGAAGAAAAGAAGAAAGAGGAAGACAAGAAAGTCATTTCAGCTGAGAAGAGAAAATGAGAAATTCCAAAAGGTTTTGAGTTGTCAAAGCCATCCAGAGAATCATCTAGAAGTACCCTTAAAGGTCTTCTTTCAAGGAAAACTGTACTTCAACCTAGTCTTCCACCCCAGCTAGTTAAGTTGCCAATCACATCCAAGTTATGTGGACTTGACCAAGATTGCACCAGGTGACAAAATAAAACTAAGTGACACTTTTCTATTTCTGTCACATAGGAAGCTACAGAGTCATATCAAAAGGAAAATGAATTAATTAATGAATCTATTAAAGCCTTACAGGAGACATCCCTCGGTATTACAATAGATAACTCTTTAGATCCAATTAAAAATTTAAAGCTTATAGTTGATTCGGTCAAAGAGTACACATCTAACCTCAAGATACAGGCTACAAAAGAAGTGGAGTTAAGTCTGCTAGAGAAAAGACTATTGTTTTTGCAAGACAAGTGTACAATTGCACGAGATAGGGCTTTGCAAACTTTGAAAGAAGTAAGAGAATGTGATGAGGAAGCCCAGCTGCTATTTTTCTATTGCATGAAGTGGTCTGAAGCCACTCGAGGTATCAAGGACTTAATGGACTCGATTGATTCCCAACTTGTAGATTCCTCTAGAGATTATAAGGTTGCAGATGATAGAAACTATGTTGCATGGGTTTCTATTGTAGATCTTCAAAGCAAATTTTTCATCTTGCAAAGGCAGAAAGAAGATGCTATGAGATGTTATTCCTAGCTTGGATACCTAGTTATGTCCAGACATGTCTCTATATCAAATGCGTTGATGGAAGCAAAAAACCTTGAGGAGATGAACATTGTTCCATCCACTTTAGAAGAAGAAGAATTCTTGGCAAAATTAGAATCTCTACACAAAAATATTTTTGAGGAAAAAGGAGTCTAGGATGATGGAAAGCTCGCTTGGGAAGTGATTCTCAAAGATTTATAGGGTGCCCCCAGTTCTTGATTTGAATTTTTTTATATTTTCCCAGTCCTTTGTCCTTGATGTCAAAGAGGGAGAAGAAGAGAAGAGTTTGTATAAAGAATGTTATGTTTTTTTTATGTTTGGTGTTCCTATACATATGATAGGGGGATTTGAGCACATTAGTGTTGCACAATGTTTTTTTTGAAGCAAACCTCATTTTTGGCACATGTTGCTATCAATGAAAAAGTGGTAGATTGTTGGAAGAATGAAGACGGCGACATCCAGGTTTTTTGTCAATGTTGGTTATTGTGTACCTATACTAATCTAGTATTTTGATCTAGAAATCCTCTTAGTAAAAGGAAATTCTATGATTTTTTGATATGTTTCTCATGAGTGTCAATTATATCTACAAACAAGCTTTCAACAATTTTGGTTGATCTAGCTAAGTTATCTTAGTGACAGAAGTTTGACATTCTTTTCACCAACAGGGTTATGAACTATTTATCTTATAAATTTTTTAAGTGTTCCTTATTAGATCTGGGCCAACCTAATTTGTGTTTGTTATGATTTGTCCTATGCGCCAAAATAACATTTGATTTAAGCCAACAAATATTTTAAATTATGTATTCAATTAGGCCAACCTAACTGATGTATAAAGATGAAACCGTACATATGTGTGTGATGCGGATAAGGAAGGATATAGAAGAAGGAATGGTATGATATACAATGATGCTACAAGTGTTGTAATGCAAGGGTTCTAACAGTTGTTGTATGTCTGCAACCAAAGCAAAAATTTTGGTATTCCAAAGCTTAACCGTAATTGATCTCTACACTTTGATGGTATACTTACTGTAGACATCAAAAATATACTGATTGACATCGTGCATTTGATCCTGACTTACTAACATCATTTCTTCCTAAATCATCCCTCGATCTAACTATTTAATCAAATTCCCCTATCTGATTAAATTCATCAATATTCATCTCTTAATTAAATAAATCATTTTGTCTAATTAAGTCAATCTCTTTTGTTAATTAAATCAATCCATCTGATCTAATTATCCCTATTTAATTAAATAATTAATTTATTTGATTAAATCTCTAAAGTTTGTCCATTAAATTAAATAAATTAAAACCTTATTTGATTTAATCTAACATCATCCCTTTTAATTAAATAAATCAAAATCCTTATTTAATTAGCCTCTTATCATATTCCTCTCTTATTTGATTTAAATAAATCCATAAATCTAATTCAAAATAAGTCACATCATCTGATCTCCTGTTAAATTAATTAACCCTTGATTAATTTAACCTCATCTCATGTCACATCCTCTAGATAATGCAAGTTGCACATGAAAATAGATTTAATTCATTTATTGAATCTCTATTTTCCTCACAAGGCATCTTTTGGAATATTCTCTCAATTTGAATTCAAAAATTCCAAGTCAACATGTACATCCAACAAGGCATTTAAAACCTCTTACATGTCCTTTGCCTTGAGCCAAGTGGAATTTATTGCATTTTCCCTTCCCTCTTACATGTCATTTCAACAAATTTGAATGTCAAATATTGGCATTTATTGGCACAAACCCCAAATCTTGCACAACCATCATCCATTCATAGCTTGACAAGTGGCACCATATCATTGGATGAATGTTAGTCCCACATTTCTCAAAATTGGGCATTCATCCATCTTGAAATCCTATAAATGAAGAGCTCCTCTCCTCATTTTATCATCCACAATCCAAGCAAAGTTACCATGCTAAAATACTTAGCCATTCTCATCCATCATTTGAATTCTTAGCTAGGCTTTTTGCAGATTTGGCTTGGAGTTCTCATCTTTCATCAAAAGTGGATCAATCTCATCTTCAACATATCAATATTTCGTCATAGGAATTGGGAAAGGGCCAATTTTCACATCAAATTGGCACCAATTCCCCCATGGGATCAAGTGTTTGCTTCTCTAATTAGGATTAAATCTAGTTTTATCTTTTGTATTGTGTTCTTCATCAATTTCTTTCCTATTTTGAGTTTGCAAATGGATTTCATGGGGAATCCTTGTCTAACTCATTTATTCATGTTGTTTTGCAGGTACTAGGAAAAGGGTTTGCACACTTACCAAGTTCATCATTTCACAGTGATCCATACCTTTTGTATCTTGGAAACAAGCCATTTTATATTTACTTTAGGCTGTGAGCCTTTCAAGGATAGTGTGTCCTGGCAGTGAGCCCTATAATATATTGTAACCGGTTATAAATATATTGTGAGCTAATCCTCACCGTGGTTTTCCCCTCTATGGGCTTTCCACATAAAAATCCTTATGTCAATGTGTTATGATTCCTTTAATGTTTTGGTTTACTTTTACAGCTAGATGTGGATTGATAATTGGATGGTTAGTAATTAATTGTGTTTGCAGAATATTGATTCACCCCCCTCTCATTATTCAGTGTATTCAACACTTTTCCCAATATTGATGTACAAGAGATCTAGAGTGTACCATGTACTTTTCCATTTCCTTCAAAAACTTGTTCTTCCAAAATTTTAAGACATAATTTTATTGAATATTATATAAAATTAAGCGCTACTAATCAATCAGATTTATAATGTAAAATTTGTTAGAATAATGATTGGCATATCACTAGTACCATTTTAAGTGCATAAAACCATGATAGTTTTCCTTGAATATTTCTCTATAAAAATTGAAGTCATAAAATTTCTCAAATACCTTGAACTTATACCTAAGAAAATACACCAAAGTATATTTGTAAAATTCATCAATAAATATCAAATCATATCCATTATGTTTTTATAGGAAGTATGTGAAAAATAGAGCAACCAAATAACTATGAATCAACTCTATTATCTATGAATTTATCAATGCCTTTCATTTGTCAAAGTTCTCTTCAAGATTCTTACTAAGGATACATCCCTAGAAAAAACAAAAATAAAGAAAATAGAAAGAAACCTTATAACCATAATCTACTAATTGAGTTGCTACAAATAATGATTGTTATGACGGATATATAGTTTGTACCATAACTTACTCACCTCAACATAATGAGTGAGAAAAATAGTTGAAGGAGGATTAGGGATGAACTTAGAAAAGAGATATTTTAGACTAATAATCCTCTCTCCTCATCGCAACTATAGAACCACTATGGATTTCATTGATAACCACTAAATTGAGAGTGAAATCAACTTTATTAACTAAACCTATGTGAGTAATATAATAGACTAATTAGGAGATTATTTGATAATGGGGCACACAAATAATATCCTGAAATGCTCCATCCCTCAAATCAATATACCATATCACACATAACTCAATATGAGTGTTTTCTACCACTAAAATATTCATTATAGAACAAGGGTACAAATATGTGAACTCATATCAAGATGAAGCCATTTAGTGTGAATTACTTGAATCAACAATCCAAGTGGATGCTCTAGAAGAAATTGTTATTTAAGGGTCTTACCTTTTCCTTTCTCTTTTTTGTTATATTTTTATTAGTAGATCTATCATGTGATTTTTTCTTCATTGAATCATGAACACTCATATTATTCTTTTCTAGAATGTGTTTCAAGTGATATATCTATTTATTCAAGAGTTTATGTTCCTTATGACCAATTCTTCTGCAAAAGGAACATATGACCTTCTCCTTCTTAGGATTGACATCTTTTTAAGAATAGGTCTCGTTTGTTACTTTTGAGGAAATTTATTTGTGATTTTTTTCCCTTATCCTTATTACTTTATTATTTATGTTTTTGTCTTAGTTGACAACCAAGGAATATGAGTTAGATGATTTTAGAGTTCCAATTTAGATGAGGTTATCTTTTTCCCTAATGATGTAGATGGAGAGTTATCAAAATATGGCATTGCAAATTGAGTACCAGGAGAACTCTTGATGGTATAAAAGCTAGAAATGAAAACTAGATAGTCATAGCCAAACTGAGAAAGAATAATAAGGATCATTTTCATCTTTATTTTCAATTCAAATTATTCATTTGCATTCTTAAAGATTTTTTTTTTTAAGAATTCCCAAAAGATGTCAAAATGTATCCTAGGATCAAACTAATTATCTTAATTTCTAATTGGTGGCCCCTCATATAATCTTGAATCCCATTTTTTTAATAATTTTATCTACATTTCATTTGAAGAATTCAAATATTCAATATGAAAGAGGAGATCAAGAGATGTAGACAAACATAATGTTCCATAATCCCTATCATGTTTGTTAGACCACTTAGATTTTATTGCAAGTAGTTTTTTTTCAAGTTATAACCTTATAGTGATTCTATGCAAATTATTTTATCTTATATACATTACCATTTTAGAATTTCACTTAAGTATTTGTATCTTGTAAGTAGAGGAGCTCAACTTTGACCATGTTGTAGAAACAAAACATAAAAATTAAAGTGGATTGAAAAAAGGAAATACAAGTACACCCTCTATTACTCGTTGTTGAAATTAATCCATTAAAAAGTATAACATTTGGAAATTTATGATTATTGAAATTTATAATGTAAATACTATATTTTTATATTTTGTTAAAAACCCCAAAAAGGACTAAATTTTGAAACTATATCTCACACACTATGAAATGAAATAGAGAGCACTAGTGCAAATTCCATGGAAAAATAAGCATTCTAAAAAATAGAGGACCTGGAAAGGAGCTTATATACACTAGATATGACTCTTAAAATATCTCAAAAGTGAGAATAGTGCAATAAAAAGAGAGGAACATTAAATAAAAAATTAACACCACTATGAAGAGAATTAAATTTTATCCCAAATAAAAAATTTAGACTAAAAAAAATAAATTCCTCTTTATGTCTAAGAATGGGCCTCTCAAAGTTGTTTTATTAGTCTAAAAACTCTAATGAATGTTAGGGTAAATAGGGTTTACTTGCTTAAGTTTACTTAGGAATAATAGTGCATTTAATTATCTGTGTGGCTTTTCTCGTAGGGTAGTTTTCTCACTGGTCAGATATTTCATTCCTTTAAAAGGATTGTATACTATGTAATTTATTATCTCATCTTAATATTTTCATCTCTAGTGAAATAGCCTTGTGTTGCTTCTCTCATATGTGAAGATCTATTTGTAGTTTGTGATCCTGGGCTCGGTGGTTGACACAAACAATGAAGAGGGGAAAATATCCCAATTGAAGGTGGGTGGTGCTCCAAATGTAGACTAGTAGCATTACTAGTCATGGTGTCATTGTGGTAGTGAGACAACAATGCTCCAGTGGTAGTGTGGTGGCTAGGTACTTGGGTGATACAAAGGTGGTGTTGGGGTCATAGTACAATAAAGGTAGTGGAAGTGTCACTTGAGAAAATTTTCCAATTCAAAATACTAGTAGTAATGCTAATATTTTCACTAACTATCGAGTGTTGCCACAATAATGGGTTACACTTTCTGGGATGTCTTGATTTTTGCACATATTTTTGGAAAATATAATGCTTTAAGCCTTTAAAGGTTCCATTTAAAGGATTTTAATTAAAGAGGGTTTGATCAAATCCCCTTAGATCAAACCCCCTTGGATAGAACCCCATTAGTTTTAAACCATACCTCTAATGGAGTCTCCTCTACACCTATCAAAATGTTGATAAAAAACCACTTTTGATTTACCTTTTGGGGGATCAAATGAATTCATTTAAAATTTATGTCTTTTAAGTATGTAGCCCTTATTATAAGCTTCCCCAAAAGTATAATTTTAAATATATTTAGTTTGATTATTATATTTATTTTTTATTTCTTGCGAATATAGATTTTTTAATGAACATTAAGGTCTTTGTTTTACACATATGAAAAATAGGAAAATAGAGAAAAAAATTCTAAAAAATACATATGCACTAGGTATTGATGTCCTTATTCTAACAAAAAAAATAAGATAATTCAAATGATTACAAAAAAATTTGTGGTACAATCTACACCTCTATCCAAATTATAATTACTTTGACTTCGAAAAATAATTTTTTAAAAAAATGCAGCAAAAAATTATGCAAAAATATCCATGCACTAGATATTGGTGTGAAAAATTTGTATTTTAAAAATTAGAATTGTATCCTTTCTATAAATAAAGTTGTGTGATACGAAGTAAACATCACTTTTTAAAAATGTAGTTTAGTAGAAAAAATAAGTTATTAAAAATTACATAAAAGGATTCACAATTAATTTTTAATTTAATATATATAATTAGAATCTACACGCAAAATCTCACAAATCGTTGGTTTCCTTCATCTTTAAATTCTTAATGGTTTAGCTGCTATAAGTGTAAGAAAGTGAAGATCTAGTGAAAAATGTTGATTTCTATGTCAAGTTTGGTCAAAAAGTGTAACCCATTATTGTGCGATCACCCTATCTCAGTTTGAATAGTGGCAATAGTGGTCAGCAACTAATTTTTTTAAAAAAATCAATATTCCTACATAAGGGTCATACAAATTATACATAACTATTAAAATTTTTCCTAAAAATATTTTTGTATGGAAGCATTGGTTTTTGGGATTTTGGATGTGATGACAAGATCTATCTAGCCTTAATATTCCCCAAAAATGAGTAGAACATGCCTAATGAATCTTTCAAATTCTCATTTACAAATTGACTTTTGAATCTTGGATTTTGATGAAATCAAAGCCAAAATTTACTTTCTTAGGGCTTTTAGATAGTATGGAATAGCCAAAAATATTGTAAGAATTATTGAAAATATGCAATCACCTAAAACTCAAATGCAAAAAATATTGAGGTTAAAATCTTATCAGTTTTTTTTTATTTTATAGATCATCCAAAAATGCAAGAGAAGAGAATAATAGTTTTTAAGCTTGAATGCAAAATATTAGTGTTATCAATTAGATTTGCACCCTGTTGAACTTGAAGTTCAACAATCTACTAAAAACATGGGAATGATCTCAAGGTGTGGGTACCTTATATGAGATCAAACCTCCAGAGAAGGTCGGCTTCCTAAATCGTTTTCACCCAGATTACTCTATCGTTCTGCCAAGGAAAAGGTTAAGAGAAAATGCATAAACTAAAAGATTGAAAAAATGAAATTAAGGGGGTGATACACTAAACTAAACTAGGAAATAACTCTTAGATCACAAACACTTGCCTTCAATGAAAGAAATTAAAACTTGCACAACTCATTACAGTATGTCTTTGCATAAGTGTTTTACAAAAAGGTCCTAATGCTCAAACTCCTAGGAGGAAGGTAACTTCACAGCTAAAAGCCATTTGCATCTTTGACACAGATTATAACCTGCATTAACATATTTTTTTCTTAAAGGCTCTAAACATGAGACAAAGCTATAAGGAAATGAATAATACCTCATAAATAACTTGATCAAATCAATTGAGTGCACACAATAAAGCAAAGAACAAGAAGGAAAAAACTCCAAATCACTGATATCCAAGGTCTTCACTATTATTCATGTCCAAAAAAGTTACAATACTACTCTTGTTGAAAGATAACTCCCAAAAATGAGTTACAATATTGTAAATAAGAAAGAACTAACTTCAAAAACTCTATTTGAAGTTGTAGACATGTAAAATATACCAATTGACATTGTGCATCTGATCCTGATTACTAACATCATTTCTTCCTGAATCATCCCTGATGAAGGCGCAGCCCGAGACTTAGAAAATAACCCACAAACAAGAGAATAATTTTATTATTTAGAAAATGGAGCTTCTTACATGTAGAAGATCTCAAATTCCCAAGTTCTACAACACATGCAGGTTACAGAAAGCTACATAATCACCCTTTCGTAATATGCGAGCTTGTCCCCAAAAAGTTACCCAAAAATTAGAAACCCGCCCATAAATAGAGCTCCTCTTTAGTTTGGAGTCAAAACAACATTCAAATTTGAGTTTAGGCGGTTTGGCACTGAAAAATTACAACTTGAAGTTCAAATTTCAAAAGAACATTTGCAATTGTATCTTCTAGAAAGTGCGCCAACTTCTCGGGGCCATAACTTTTGATTCAAGGCTCCGATTCGCAAACCGTTTGATCCATTGGAAAGGTCTCGAAGTCAATAACGCACTCAAAATATGCTACACCAATTTTGACAAGTTTCAGGGCCGATCCGGGAACTCTAAGTGCCTCAAATCTAACTCGAAAGATTTTTAGGTGCAAATCTAGGAAACTAAAACTATAATATATTTCAACCCAGGAATATAAAATAAAAACCATAAGTTCAGAATTTCATTATGACAAAAAGGGTATCCAAAAATGTAAAAACATCTAAAAATAGAGAAACTTGAAATTTAACTATTTTTGGGTGATGCAAGATTGCCTTACACCACTGGATGCTCTTGCATCAATCCCTCAGTCTAACCATTTAATCATCCATATCTGATTAAATTCATAAACTTTCATCCCTTAGTTAAATAAATCATTTTATCTAATCAAGTTGCTCTCTCTTGTTAATTAAATCAATCCATCTAATCTAATTATCCCTATTTAATTAAATAATCAATTTTATTTGATTAAATCTCTAAAGTCTATTCATTAAATTAAATAAATTAAAACCTTATTTGATTAAATCTAACACCATCCCTTTTAATTAAATAAATCAAAATCCTTATTTAATTAAATCTCTGGTCATATTCCTCCTTATTTGATTTAAATAAATCCATAAATTTGAGTCAAATAGGTCACATCATCTAACCTCTCTCATTAAATTAATTAATCCTTGATTAATTTAATCGCATCTCATGTTCCATCCTCTAGATAATGCAAGTTGTGCATGAAAATAGATTTAATTCATTTATTAAATCCTTATTTTCCTCACAAGGCATCTTTTGGAATATTCTCTCAATTTGAATTCAAAAATTCCAAGTCAACATGTACATCCAACAAGGAAATAAATTCATCTTACATGTCCTTTGTCTTGAGCCAAGTGGCATTTATTGCATTTTCCCTTCCCTCCTGCATGTCATTTCAACAAATTTGAAATTCAAAATTATGCATTTATTGGCACAAACTCCAAATCTTGCACATCCTTCATCCATTCATAGCTTGACAAGTGGCATCATACCATTGGATGAATGTTAGTACCACATTGCTCAAGTTTGGACATTCATCCATCTTGGAATTCTATAAATAAAGAGCTCATATCCTCATTTCATAAAGCGAAAATCATTGGTTGGAAATCCGAAAATGAATGTTCAAATGAAATCATTTCTTGATCACAAAAGTCTGTAGGAAACATTTGCGTGCTCTTCAATACCTAGGTCTAGGCAAAAAAAGTGTACCTTTTAGGTTCATCTTAGGATAAAAAAAAATCAAAATCTTTTTTATCCATCCTCCAAAACATCAAAACAAATATCATCTCACAATCACCTTTTGAAAAATCTTGAAATCATCCTTAAATGCTAGGCTTTGTGGCAAAATAAAAAATCATCAAAATCCTTGAGACTAAATCCTTGAAAAACATTATCAAAAACACCTTTGGCTAGGTATGTGTAGATGCATCCTTTTTCATATGCTTAGTCAAAGTTACCAAAATAATCTTGTCTAGCTTAGTATATGTAGATGAATCCTTCTTCATATACTTAGTGAAACGATCATCTTGTTTGAATAGGTGTGGGTAGATGCATCCTTCTCCTCACACATATTCAAATCATCATCCATTGAACAAAGCTATCCCTTAGATCATCATCCAACATATTAGGGTCTTTTTGTTCAAAATCAAAATCAAAATCAAAATCAAAATCAAAGACAAAATCCCAACCAAAATCAAAATCTGCAAGTCCTAAAAGCCTAGTATCTCATTCAAGATTTATCAAAAGCCAAAAGCATCTGTATCATCCATCCCTAACATCATCATCATATCATCACCTTTGATCCTCAAGGCATCCTAAAAATTTCTAATTTGGGCATAAAATAGAGATCGATCCAAAGAATCAAGAGATTCATCTCCCATATTCTCAAAAATTGATCCCTATTTTATGGTTCTAACTAGATCTGAATACAAGAAGAGTATGGGAGCCAACAAAGAAGCACCTGATTCAAGCGACCTTAGCCAAAAAAATGCAGAAATGAATCCCACCGAATCAAGTAATCCTTTGACCCTCTCATCATCACAAAATCCGCAAGAAGAAAACCAAGAAGAGGACCTTACCTTTGGAATGTCTCGCGAGGAAATGACTGAAATGCTCCAAAATCCAGAGAACCATAGAATCATCAACATCATGATGAGGCTCAACCCTTCGTTATACATGCTTGAGTTAGCAAAACAAGGGGCCAAATTACCTTCGGATTTTGATGTGAGTACCATAGTAGAGGCATATTTTCCGCCAATTTCATCCACCATTCCCATCTCATCTACACCCCCATCTCAAAACATCATACAAAACATTCCGCAAATCACAACATTGTTTTCTCCAACCCAACCCAATGTTAATAAGGTAAGTGCATTTCTCAATGCAATTCAAACACACCCCCTTGTTAATAATCAAAATTTGGATGCAAACACCACCTTGGAACAAAGCATACCCCAAAACCCATTACACAAAAATGTTCCTCTCACATTCCATCACGATCCATCATCATCATTTTTTCATGCAACACCTCAAACACTTCTTCTCACAAATTCACAAGAAGAGGGAGATATGTTCGGACTAGGGGGCATATTCGACACCACGAAATTTTCACAACTAACACCCCTTACATTTCCACCTCTCCCACCATTTCCATTATCATTCGCACCACTCCTTGGTTTAGGGCTTCCTCCCCTACCAAGTATCAATCAAAACTATATCCCAACCATCAATCAAGGCATTACACCAAACACTCAAAATTTGTCGTTGATATCACAACAACAAACGGCAAATGCACAAGCAATTGCAACACCATCAAACACCCTTCTAACATCACAAAGCATAGGACCAACCACCACACCAATACCACAATCCACCACTCAAAATATCAACATGACATTATCACTCACCACAAACACCATTCCAAATCCACCACCACCAACTTCCACCACATCAAGCCAATACGATGTGGCATTACAAGCTATTTCCAAAGAGGATACCAACAAGTTTAGAAACAAGAAGCCAAACAACTAACTGCCCAACAACCTTTTTAAGTTGCGCAAGCTGCCCAAGTAGCCCAAGCCGCCTTACAAGCACAACAAGCCCAAGTGTTATTACAAGTTGCACAAGCTGCCCAAGCTGCACAAGCACAAAGGGCCACTCAAGAACAACTCCTATTGTAGCAATAAGCAGCACAAGAACAATCCGCACAAGCGCAAGCTCAATATCAGGCACAACAAGTCCAATACCAAGCACAACTTCTTGCACAAAGACAAGCAACACAATCGTAGGCATATCAACAAGCATTAAAGCAATACCAAGAGTAATAAGAAACAACAGAATTGGTAGCCCAAAAAAAAGTATTGTTGGAACAACAACAAGCACAACAACAAGCATTGTTGGAACAACAACAAGCGCAACAACAAGCAAAACTCTTAGTGCAGCAACAACAAGATCAACAACAAGTGTTGTTCATACAAAAGTAGGTAGAAGCCTACCTTGCTCAGCAAAACATATAGATAACATTAAACAACACACCAAACAACCCACCCATCCAACCCACGATTGAAACACCCCAAAACACATTCATCCCACCCCCTGATCCCCAAAATGATGTGACGACAAAACTCAGGTTGCTCTCGCAACAAGTACTCGACCTTCAATCAGGGTAAACAGCCAAAACACCAAGCAACTTGTGTCCCTATCCATTTGATAGGAGCTTAATAATGAAACCATTCCCCAAGGGATTTGAAATCCCCAAATTTGATAAATATTGAGGGATGGGAAACCCTAAAGATCACATCAGGGAATTCTAGGTTCATTGCATGGAGGTTGCATATGACGATACTTATCTAATGCGACTATTTCCTAGGAGCTTGGCAAGCCACGCTATAGAATGGTTCTCTTGCTTACCTTCAGGAACTAGAACATTCCAAGAAATTAGGGACACATTCATTAAAAAATATGCATGCAACATTGCAATGGATGTTAGTCTCAAAGAACTCTCAGCTCTAAAACAAGGAAAGGGTGAATCATTTGCCTCATTCCTACAACGATGGTGATCCAAGACCAATCGGAGCAAGTGGACCATGCCAGAAGAACAACAAGTTTGCACCATCATAGCCAACCTTGAAGGTCACTTTGCATTTCATCTCAAGGTTCAGGGCATCACCACATATGATCAATTGATCTCCAAGGCACTTAGTATCGAAAGAGCCCTTATGACTCAACCCATGGAATCAACATCATACCACGAATAACAAAATAATTGCCCACCATCCAATTACAACGATAAACCTCATACATGGGCAAGAAACAAAAACATTACTAATGATGGTTTCATCGATGCCAAGGTGGTCATTAGTGCCCCACGCGAACATACACCAACAATACAAATCCAAATTCAACACCAAAACCACCATCACACAACATACCAACCCAAAAACCATCCAACCATCAATAATCTCAATGACCAAAGGGGACCACCCCAACGCAAAAGTTATCCAAAATGAAAATACACCATTTTGGGGGAACCACTAGAGGACATAATGAAAAAGTTGATTAACAAAAAACTCATCAAGCCTCCTACATTCGAGAATTATCAAGAACCTGATGTCAAACCTCCTTGGTATAACGAGAATCAACTTTGCGAATTTCATAAAATCAAAGGTCATACCACAAACAGTTGCATGAGACTCAAAAACATCATCCAAGATCTCATCGATAAGAAAATCATAAACGTGGAACAACCTACAGGAAATCAGGATCTTAAAATATACATGAATCCGATGCCAAATCATGGCAACAAAGGGAATAAAAATGATAAAGGGAAGGGTAATGTAAATCATGTGTATGAAACAATCGTTGCCTCCCTAAATGAAGACTGCATGGTCATCACTATAAAGGGTGCCCATGCCGAAGATTATGGAGTCACCACAAGAGGTGGCAAAGTCACCATCGTAGGATCATCCCAACCAAATAGAGCTCCTTCATCTAGATCTGTTCCGCATGGCTACAATGTTGTAGATCAACTCAAGAGAACACCAACGCAAATCTCCATCATGGAGTTGCTAAAAATATCATCTTCCCATAGGAAGATCCTTGAAGAAGCATTGGCCTCATCCACTGTCCCCATAGATCTCAATGTGGAGTAATTCCAAGCTATGGTCATAAATATCATAGCCTAATCTCCTTACATTTTCTGACCAAGATTTCCCCACCCAACCATCTCACAATTGTGGACTTCACTTGGAAGCCATTGTACACAAGAGAAAAATCAAAAGGGTCTTGGTGGATGGAGGTGCGGGCTTGAACATATGTTCCCTAAACCTCATCAAGCAATTGAAAATATTAGAAGATTCCATCGACAAAGGAAAGGGCATCATGATAAGAGCATATGATGACCAAGAAGGAGTGTCTCAAGGCATGATTAAACTCCCTATTCAAGTAGGGCTGACTCTCATGGAAACCACTTGTTAGGTCTTGGACCTCGACTTTCCATACAATATCCTCTTGGGATGCCCATGGATCCATACGACGAAAGTCGTAGCATCAACCTTCCACCAATGTGTGAAATTTACACATAACAGACAAGAAGTTACTATCCATGGAGATCCTGAACCTTTCTCATATTGCAAAAATCTTGAAGCAAAATATTACAAAATCCCCCAAGTTCCAAAAAATGATGAGGGCCCATCCACACCATACATCGACCCCACCACTCTCGCATCCACTTTTGTGATAGAGACACTTGCCACTCCCACAATTCCCACCATTTTTGACATCAAGCTTATCATCTAGGATGACGGTTGTGGAAGCTACAAGCTCCCTAACAATGCTTTTGTGATAGGAGAGTTACCACAATCTCCTAGATCACGCAGACGTCCACAAGAGAACCAAGCTTCCACATCACAAATGTTTCCTAAAGACTATCTTGAATTCACAAGATGGGGAGACCTTGGCTACGAGGTTATTGAAGCATATCCATCTCACATGTTATATCAAGATGAAAGACTGACACCTGAATTACCAATGGATGAGACAAGCAAGGGACTACAAATGATGCTCGCAATGGGCTACGACAAAAATCAAAGATTGGGAAAAAATGACAACGGGCTCATAATACCTATCATGTCAGAGACGTGACCCATAACAAATCTTGGCCTTGGATGTACCCCTCCGAGTATAACCATACGTGGTCGAAGTCCTCCGGTTAGAATGGTTAATATTTCTCCTCAGCCAATACTAGTAGAAGTATGCTCACCAATATCCATAGGTAGAGACATACATAACTTTATAACTGAGGTCTATATTAGTAGCGATGATGAGGATACCATGACCAATGTACCTAGGTTATTTCAAGACACCACCTTGTGTATGATTAACACCCTCTCCTTTTAAACAGACCATCAAAATCATGAGATCCGTTTAGTATACCCCCAACTGACCGACTATGACCAACAAGGACCACCGGTTCTTGATACATTCGAAAATGATGAGGCACTCTCAGAATTCATGGGATTGTGGGACAACATTCCAGAAGGGGATCACAAGGCATGGTTTATAATAGAGTTGGACACACATGCCTATAATGGGAAAATGATTGAATCCTTCAGTCGCAAAAGTGAGATACTAAGAATCATATCTAAGTCGTTGAGTGAAAACCACACTGTGGCACTCTCTGACAAGAAAAAAGTAAAAAGAAAGGACGTATCCAATGGTGAAAACCTCTCTGAGGCACCCAAGGATGAAGGATTCAATCTTCCTTTAAGAGCTATTCATCAGGAGAAGTCAGCAGTCTTAGCCGAAAAATGCAATCATGCCAACCTAGGAATAGAGGAGACCCCGCATATCACATTTTATGCGGAATCACTATTATCAGAAGAGTAAGAACTCCTAGCATCATTCCTAAGGGAAAGGAAAATAAAATTCACATGGAGTTACGCTGACATGCTAGGGCTTGATCCAGAGACTGTGGTTCATCACTTAGCAATGTATCCAGAAGCAAAGCCTGTCAAACAAAAGCTTCGAAAAATGCATCCTCAAATTGCCTTATTGGTCAAAATAGAGCTAAAAAAGCTACTAGATGTAGGATTCATACGACCAATAGATTATCTAGAATGGGTATCAAATTTGGAACCTGTGTCAAAACTTGATGGAGCCATTAGAATTTGCATGGACTTCAGAGATTTGAACAAGGTATGTCCCAAGGATGATTTCCCACTTCCCAACATTGAAATGATAGTAGATATGATAGCAAGACATGAGATGCTATCACTAATGGATGGATTTTCAGGATACACTTAGATCATGATAGCAAAAAAAGATCAACATAAGACGACTTTCACTTGTCCATGGGGGACCTACTATTGGAACATAATGCCATTCGGCCTAAAGAACATAGAAGCAACATATCAAAGGGCCATGACATTGATATTCCATGACATGATTCATAAAACAATCAAAAACTATGTTGATGACATTCTAGCTAAGTCAAGAAAGAGAAAAGATCACATAGCAACCCTAAGTGCTATCTTTGACATAGTGGAGGAATACAAAGTCAGACTAAATCCCAAGAAGTGCGTCTTCGGCGTACAATCAAGTAAATTGCTAGGATACATAGTGTCCATGAGAGGTATCGAGGTGGATCCAGCGAAGGTGAAATAAATCCTCGAGATGGAAGCACCAAAGACATTAAAACAATTGAGAGGTCTCCAAGGCTAACTTCAATCCATCTGATGATTCATAGCACAACTGGTAGACAAGAAGAACCCATATTCTCACCTACTCCACAAGGGGGTAGTGTACAAATGGGATACAAAATGCAAAGAAGCATTTAAAAAAATTAAAGAATATCCACTGACGCCACCAGTATTAATACCACCCATCCCAAAGAAACCATTGATCTTATATGTATTAGCAGCAACAGCAACCCTTGGAGCTCTCCTAGCTCAGCATGATGAAAATGGAACAGAGAGGGCTATCTACTATATTAGTAGAACAATGGTTGGTCATGAGCTGAACTACTCATTCATCGAGAAAGCATGCCTCGTAGTAGTGTTTGAATCACAAACATTCAAACATTACATGTTGGCACACAAGATAAATCTCATCGCCAAAATTGACCCCCTCAAGTATCTATTATCAAAGGCAATGCTCACAGGAAGAATGGAAAAATGGGTGATGATACTGTCAGAGTATGACATCGAGTATGTAGAGTGAAAAGCCATTAAGGGCCAAGTTATTGCAGATCAACTAGCAGAAGCACCTATTTATTCTAAGAGTCCTCTTGTCTTAGAGTTTCCAGATGAATCCATTTTTAACCTCAACGTAGTTGACCACTAGAAACTATACTTCGATGGCTCATACACACAACACGGATAAGGATTTGGTGTCTTCTTCATCACCCAATAAGGGGATTGCATACCAAGGTCATACAAACTGGCATTTCCTTGCACCAACAACATTGCGGAATACGAGGCTTTGACTATAGGTCTCAGGATAGTAGTGCAATGGAACATCATAGCTCTCAAAGTGTACGGAGACTCTCAGTTGATCATAAATCAAGTCAATAATGAATATAAAACCAAGGTTGACAAGCTCACTTCATACAATAAATTGGTGGAGACTCTCAAAGAATCTTTTATAGAAATAAAATTTGAACAGATTCCTAGAACCAACAACAAAGCAGCAGACGCCATGGAAACAATTGGGTCCCTACTAGACATCCCCAACAATGTTCCAAAATATGAATTTTTGATAGAACAGCTTCTCGTTCCTACATTCGAGGTACCAGAATCAGAATTCATGTGTGAAATCATCGGTCTTGGTGATCCTTGGTATCATGACATCTACACATATCTTCAAATAGGAGTCATACCCGCTAACCTACCATCAAACCTAAAATGAACCTTTGTTAAAAAGGCATCCAAATTTGTCATCCTAGGTGATACCCTATACCGTAGAAGCATAGAAGGTACCCTACTATGCTACCTAAATGCTGAGGAGGCATTAAATGCTCTAACTGAAGTACACAACAGTATCTATGGTTCACACTCGAGTGGAATGACCATAGCTAAGAAACTGCTGAGGGTGGGGTATTATTGGCCCACAATGGAAAGAGAAGGACATGATCATGCTAGAAGGTTTCTACAATGTCAGCAGCATGGGGACCTCATCCATGCTCCAGCTCAAGAGCTTCATCCTATCATCACACCATGGCCCTTTTCGTAGTGGAGACTTGATCTCATTGGGAAAATCACACCCACCTCATCTAATGGCCACAAATTCATCATAACTGCAACTGAGTACTTCATAAAGTGGGTGGAGGCCATACCCATGACATATATAACTAGGAAGCAGATCTCAAAATTCATCCTAAACTATCTCATTTGTCGTTACAGTGTCCCACAAGCCATTATCTCAGATAATGGGACACCATTCAAGAATCAGGATGTCCATAACCTATGTGAGAAATTCAAAATTCAACATCGCTTCTCCACCCCATACTATCCCCAAGGCAATGGCCAAGCAGAAGCTACAAATAAAACCATTCTGAAAATCCTCAAGAAAATAGTCAATGATGCAGGTCGTGACTAGCATCTACAGCTTAATCCCACCCTCTGGGCCTATTGAACCAGCATCCCCACACCCACCAGTGCCACCCCCTTTTCCTTGGTCTACAGATCAGAAGCGGTACTCCCTATTGAGATCGAGCTCCCATCCCTCAAGATATCATTACAAAACCTCATCACGGATGAAGAGTACTGGGTATCAAGACTAAATGAGCTAGAGTTACTGGATGAGAGATGGATGGATGCTTTAAATCATTTGCAAGTCTATCAGAATAGACTCAAATGAAGCTACAATAAGAAAATAAAAAGCAGGACTTTCCAAGTCGAAGAACTGGTCTTAAAAGAAAATCAGAAAAATGTCCCAAACCCAAGCAGCAAAGGCAAGTTCGAACCTAATTGGTTAGGACCGTTCATCATAACAGCAAGTTACAAATTAGGGGCATATCAGTTATCAACACCCGAAGGGGAACCTCTGCAGGAGCCCATGAATAGCTCCCATCTCAAAAAGTTTTATGCCTAAATCTTTCAAGGTATAGAACCAAAAATCTAAAAAATTGGAAAATGTCTTGAAAAAATGGTTACTTTGGCAAAAACCTAGCAAACAGGCGTCTTGGTAACAACAAAAAATAAAAAAAGTAAAAAAATAAAAAAAAATCAAAAAAAGGATAAAAAATAGTAAAGAGAAAAAAATCGTCCTATAGTGAAAACCACTTCGCTGGCACTTTGGACAAGTACCTTGGTGAAAACCTAGCAAACAGGCACCTTGCGTAAATAAGCACTTTCCATCCACCAGGATCTTTATGGCTTGTTCGGCATCATCCCTCCATTTTGCTTCCATCATCCATCGCATTCAGGTCTCCATCCATCACTCATCCACTCGCATTTGCGCCATAGCTTGGTCCTATTTTTGTATCATGATCCCTCCTAGTACTATCGGCCCATCCTTAAGGTCATTTTTTCCTGCTTTTATCAGAGTAGTCTATTACATCACGTTGGGGGCATGTTCTTACCGGATTAGATTCATGTATGATCTTAAGGTCCTAAAATCAGAAAATCCAAAACATTAGAAAATTAGAAAATCCAAAAACATTCAAAACATATCAAAAATTGAAAAACAGGTCAAAAAATCATCAAAAGTCAAAAAATAGAGTCATCTTGTCAAACTACGTCGTCTCTGAGCTTGAACGTAGGCAAGGTTGATCTTTGATCATCCCCCGAGACACTTAGGTTAGTCCTCTAGGAGTCTGTCATAATAAGCTAACATCTCATCATGTAGCTCATCATCTGTAAATCGGTCAAGTCGTCAGTCGAACTACGTGGTCTCTGCGTATATAACGTAGGCAAGGCTCATCTGTTGATCAAACCTCAAGACCCCTAGGATAGGTCTTTAGGTTAGTCTTTTGGTCAAAATCTCAGAAAATCCCAAAACATTGGAAAATAAAAAAATCAAAACATTTGCAAAATCTCAAAAATACCAAAAACAGCCTCAAAAATATTGCAAAAACATAAAAAACATCCAAATATTTGAAAAAATCCATCCACGTCATCTCACTTGCACCCACAATAAACGCCACTCATAATAAACTGATCGTCATCATCAACCTTTGGTGAAACAGTTAGAAACAAGTCTAGCAAATTAAAAGTAAAACTCCAAATGTCAAGTCTTAAGTCTAAGTCAGCGCGTAAGCAAGTTGGTTATCTCTTCGTATTGGTAACTCATCATTTGAATTAGTCCCATATCAATCATCCCTTAGAACACTTTGGATAAACTAAATGACGTGTCACCATCCACTAACATGTCCTAGGATGAATCCTTCCTACAATGGGCATTATCTTTTGGCAATAAGTTTCGCTTATCATCTTTAGAAAACACATCCTTTTTCCATTAGCGGTATTGAAGAGCATCAACTTGTTTGTGTGCTTTATCTTTTTCTTTTGACTTATCTTATTGCGCTCACTCCAAGGACCTCTTGATGATATCCGAATGAAGGATTTAGAGAGATAGGAATGGGACAACGATCATTATCTTTTGTCTGCTATGCTTGTTGGATGTTCTTGTAATATAACCTTGGTGAATACTTGCTTTGTTAGGTATGCATGGAAGAGGTCTAGGACAACTTGTTGACTATTGCAGGGATAGGATTACCTTTCTGTGTTTTGGTCCGAGGTGCCTAAAACTTCTGAAGTGCATCCTAGTAAGGTTTTCGTATGTCAGTAATGAACAAGAATACTCCTATCTGCTTGTTAAGTCAAAGTTCATCTCACTGGGTACAATGCTATCCTAATTTTCTATACCTTGATGCATCAATACCACGTGTGTTATCAAACATAAGAAAATTTGGCCCTTTGAAAATCCCAATTCCTTGGCAAGTAATCATCATCATCATTTGCATTTGCATCATCTTGTGGCTTGTTGAAATGATTTCTTCTTTTCTTACTAACCGCACTAACAAGGTACTATGACAATTGATCATCAATCACCATCATCGTCATCAATCCTGCATCCACAAATCATTAGCATATCACAATTAGCATATCAAATAAATGTATCATATAGGAAACATACGCATTGCATAAACATATCATATAGGAAACATACGCATTGCATTTTTATCATCATATAAACAGGTTATCATAAACATTCTGCATAGATAGGTGCATCCATGTCAGTGCATTTCACCCATTACATTGCATCTCATGACATTATATCAATCATTGCATAAACACTCATTTTCATTTCACAACCATTTCATATTACCATCTATCATATAAATCATCGCATAGCATCTACGAAAGCATTTCATAATCATTTTTGCATAATCATTTTTCACACAAACAATAGGTATATAAGCATTTAATTCATTAGGCATACATACTTGCATAACATCATGACATCATCTCACCACTTTACATTCACATTACATTATGCATTAACATATCATTGCATCACATACATCATCATTTATTACATATAGGATAATAAGATTTGTTATTCTAAGCATCTCATAAAACCATCTCATTATGCATTAACACCATTGCATTTGTAGCATATTACAACCATCACATTTCATATTTCATTATCCATATCATCTCATAAATAACATCATAAAACATTCATTGCATAAATCATTCCACATAGGAATACACGTATAAAATTCATTACAAACAATTCATATATGCATCCATTCATTAACATTTCATAAGCACAATTTACATATCATTTCGCATGTGCACCATAGATTATATCATTTCATGTATCAGACCATTGTATTTGCATTATCATAAATAGACCATCACATTTGCATATCATAGGTTAACATAATATAGATCTGTTAGTCATAATTGTAACACATGCATCATCAGAAATAAAGGCATCCATAAATACATCATTGCAAAGCATATAGAAATAAACCATCCATGCATAAAAGAGAGCACAGTGCATCGCATCAAAAAAATCATCGGCTCATATATATCATCAATAATGTCACTGTCATAGTACAAAGAATAAATCAGATCACTGTACATATCTGTCAATCAGTACAAAATGCTCATCGGGCTATCAAAAAGGAGCCCATAAGGCACAAAAAGTATATATCATCTTGATCAAGCTCGGTCCCTGTGGATGCTGCCCTCGCTGCTGTCACCGTGACCCTTTGGTGGTTTGTGGCTGGCCCACTCTGAATACTCTGGGACCCACTCTGCTCTGGGTATAGCCTTGTGATAGGACCATCAATAGTACTCTACCTCTTGGATAGCATCCCTATAGGATCGCACTGATACTGTACCCTAGGAGGAGGAGGTTGTCATACTCTCTATTTGTTGTCTGCAGCCTAGCTCAGTGGCTGCCTATAGCTATGTAGCCTATCTCTACTGCATGACTTGATCCCTCTCGGCCCTGAGCTGCTCTCTCTTAGCCCTCACCTGATCTCTCTCTGTTGTCACCGCCTGAACTTGGGCCTGCAGCTGTGCAATCAAGCTGTCTCATGCATCTGCCTATCCTACTAGCTGTACTCGTGGCTGCACATGGGGATGATCCTCACCCTCAGCTCATGGTGGTGGAATTGGCGGTACCTGATGTTGATCCTGCATATGAACATCCCCTTTCCCTAGCTAGACTGGGGACACAACAGATGGATCTTGTCGAACCTTAGCTCTCCGTCCTTGGCCTCCCCCTCTGTCCCTAACACTTCGCACAACTGGGTCCTCACCTAGAATGGTCAACCAAAGTGGAGGTCGAAACCAGTCCCTGTAGGCCTGGGTGGTGCCTAGATCTACTAAACCCTGATCATAAGCCCATGATCAGGCTACCAAATGCCAAAAACTGTCAACTGCCTCTGAGGTAGGAATACAATGTCCCCATGACACCTATGTCATGCTGCAAGCAAATACAGCTACATAGTCGTCATCAGGCTAATTCTGCGGCTCTCCAAACTGACGCTGCACACACCCGGGCAGGTACTTCTTGATCATAGTATGCTCCCGCCCCTGCATGTACAGGTCCTGGCAAAAATAAAATAGCTGATCAACATCATCAGCCCATCCAGGCCAACTAAGGTATGGACGCCAAGTGAAAACTAGCATCTCATCTAGGACCTGCCTCAAGTAGGGGATCCCATGCTCACCAGTGTGTAAAGGACACACCGCCTCTGTATCATGCCACGAGGGCATCATCTGCCCCCATCGGAACTGGAACGACATGTGGAAATGGCACAGAAATGTGCTCCCATGCCCAGATATGAAGTAAAGTCACCCCAGCCCCTAGCGCTCTGTCGTCTGTGTAGACATACTCATGAAGGTCCCTGTAAAGCGAAGCTAGAAGAATAGGCCCCCATGCAAAATGAACTAGCATGTCTCAGACCATTTGTTCCTAGCAATACCCCCAGTCAGGACTAAAATATCACCCTCGTCTATCTAGGGCAACAAAACCTGAAATGATAGCTACAATCGCCTAGTGGTAGGGAGGTGCTATGACCATATATCACTCTAGCTTTATCTGCCCCTCACAGATAATGATGTCCCGTGTGGCGAGGACTCTACAATAGGCCTCGCACCGCTCATCCATATCAAATATCTCCTGTCGGCCATGAATAGGAAATCATAGAATGCGCCAAACGTCCTCCAGAGTGATGGTGGCCTCACTAGTGAGGAGATGAAACGATGACGTCTCGCTGTGCCACCTCTCGGCTAGCACTGACAGCATCCCTATGTGGGTGCGCATGGGCACCGTGTACGCAGTGTGCCATAACCCCACAACCCCGAGTCAATCCTGGTCCCTATCACTTAGGTCTTGCAGGACGCTGGCCAAATCTCGCAACCGATGCTCCTGGGAGTAGAGCTCCCTTGCTGCATCCTGCATCAAGGAAGGTCAACGTGTTAAATTTTTTTGAGAAATTTCTGGTCGAACGCTCCAGAAACTTCCCCAGCGGTGTAGTTTGTGATGGCGTCGTAGTTTGATTTTACTCAAACTCCGACACTAGAGCCCAAAAAGAGCTATACTGCACTGTCGCGGTGCACTTTATCACTTAGCGTCAGAATTTTCATGAAATGGGCGATGTCATGGCACACTTTATGAAACCGACCCACCGAGCCCGAGCTCAGCGTCGAAGTTTGTAAACTCTGAACTGCACCACTACGGCACAAAACAGCACCACGCGGTGCAATTTGAATTCCAAGCAGTGCTATATAGCACCGTTGGAGGCGAGCCACTCCTTTAAAGCATTAATTAAAGCATTAAATGAAAAGATGAAGCTTGGGTAAGGGTCACATACCAGTGCCCCGATGCTAGGTGGCCGCTGGTACGTCTGAACTCGATTAGTGATGTGTAGGGGAAGTTGTCGTTGCACCATATTTCCAGAGAGTCAGAGCTCAAATCTCAAGGTTGCTAGTGGAGGTGTGTGAAAATAACTTGAAAGTGACCCCTCGGGCCCCTTTTAAGCCTAAAAATTAGGGTTTTTTTCACCCTGTTTGGCTGTCCTGCTAGGGTTTTGGACCCCCGAACCTATTTTCGTCTGGTTGAGGCTTGTTTTTCATTATTTTATTGCGTTTAGACACGTTTTTAGCCTTCCGGAACCCTTTCAAACCTGTCGGGTACTTTGTCATTTTTTTTGTGAGATCACCCAAAAAATTAAAATTTTCATCCGATCTCTCAAGGGGGCATTATAATGGCATGTTTTCTCTCACCATGCAGTAGTGGGGCAAGTTTTTAAATATCATTTTTTTTTACTTTGATTGAGATCGTTTATTCTTTGAACAAATGCAACAAGTGCATTGCTTCAAAGAGGGGCAAAATGTAGACACGTAAAATATACCAATTGACATTGTGCATCTGATCCTGATTACTAACATCGTTTCTTCCTGAATCATCCCTTGGTCTAACCATTTAATCAATTTCCCCTATCTGATTAAATTCATCAACTTTCATCCCTTAGTTAAATAAATCATTTTATCTAATCAAGTCACTCTCTCTTGTTAATTAAATCAATCCATCTGATCTAATTATCCCTATTTAATTAAATAATCAATTTTATTTGATTAAATCTCTAAAGTCTATTCATTAAATTAAATAAATTAAAACCTTATTTGATTAAATCTAACACCATCCCTTTTAATTAAATAAATCAAAATCCTTATTTAATTAAATCTCTGGTCATATTCCTCTCTTATTTGATTTAAATAAATCCATAAATTTGAGTAAAATAGGTCACATCATCTAACCTCTCTCATTAAATTAATTAATCCTTGATTAATTTAATCTCATCTCATGTCCCATCCTCTAGATAATGCAAGTTGCGTATGAAAATAGATTTAATTCATTTATTAAATCCCTATTTTCCTCACAAGGCATCTTTTGGAATATTCTCTCAATTTGAATTCAAAAATTCCAATTCAACATGTACATCCAACAAGGAAATAAATTCATCTTACATGTCCTTTCCTTGAGCCAAGTGGCATTTATTGCATTTTCCCTTCCCTCTTGCATGTCATTTCAACAAATTTGAAATTCAAAATTATGCATTTATTGGCACAAACCCCAAATCTTGCACATCCTTCATCCATTCATAGCTTGAAAAGTGGCATCATACCATTAGATGAATGTTAGTCCCACAATGCTCAAATTTGGACATTCATCCATCTTGGAATTCTATAAATAAAGAGCTCATATCCTCATTTCATCATCCACAATCTAGGCAAAGTTACCATGCTCAAATATCTCTTGAATTTCATCCATTATCATTGAGTCATAGCTAGGTTTTTGCATATTTTGGCTTGGAGTTCTCATTCTTCACCAACAAAGTGGATCAATCATCTTCAACACATCAAGCTTGCATCATAGGAATTGGGAAAGGGCCAATTTTCACATCAAATTGGCACCAATTCCCTCATGGGATCATGAGTTTGTATATCTAATTAGGATCTAATCTTTGTTTTATCATTTTCATTGTGTTCCTTGTTATTTTCTTTCCTAGTTTGAAGTTGTAAATGGATTTCATGGGGAATCCTTGTTTTGGCTTGTAATCACTTGTCTAACTCGTTTATTCTTGTTGTTTTACAGGTACCAAGGTTGGGGTTCGCACATAAGTTACTTATGCATATTTGAAACAATTTCCCCACACATGTCCTTCTAGAAGCTTTTGGTTGGATGCAACAGAAAATCCAAAAAAGAAGCTTCCAAAACCTCTCCAAAAGGTCACCAAAGTCAAGAAAAGTCAATCTAGGACCCTACTCATGCTAAAATCATGAGAAAATTGTCTCCAAATGGTCACATTGTCTCCAAAACTTGGTCAAAGACAACCCACACACCATCCACATGTTGGACAACCTCCTCCAACTTCCCCATATGCATGACCCAAGTCATTATTATTCAAACTTGTCTCCAAACTAATTCAAACAAGCCTATATTTTTGGCATGTGTTGGCTAACCTTTTTAACCTCCTCCTAGATACTTGCATTCATAAAATCTCAACTATATGCTCCCTTAGTGCATTTACAAACCATGACTTTTTATTTTTTGCATTAATGATTTATAACAATATCATTAATCAAATGTTTTACAATGTTGGAGCAAATGCAAAATGAACAAAAGTCCAAATTTGACCTATGGGGAAATAAATGAAAAAAAAAAGTCTTAAAAGACTTAGTGAAAATAGCATATTCAAGGGGCCTACAAGGTCACTAACCCATGGGAATACATTAGTTTGGTTTGAAAATATTAAAATAAAGGTGAAAAATCACCTTTGTGTGGTCAGCTAAGTGATTAGGGTAAAAACCCTAACACAAAAATAATGAGCTCCTAATTTTTCAGCCTCATTTGCACATTTTGTATGCTGGGGTGTTGCCATCTGAGGGTTTGCACTGCTGGTTTGTGAAGATTTTCATGATGATTTATAGAAAAAGAAGGCTTCTCTTTATACATTTCATACCAAAACACAACACCAAGCTTGGGTAAGTTGTCTGTTAGTGTAATATTTGCATTTCGTTTCAAACTCTATGGAGAACACTTGTTCTTGAACTCATTTCACTGTATTTGTTTGCAATGGTTTCCATGGTCATTTTTTGTATATCTTCTTTATTGCAGGCCACGACCATGCCTTGTTTATTTTCCTCATTTCTAAGTGCTCTCTTTGCTTGCACGAGCTCCAAAACTCCTCTATTATTTTGTATTTGTGATTTTCATGTGCAAACTCATGTGGGTTTGGTATTTTGTGAGACAAAACTCTCCCATGCCATGAAATTTGAGAGCACAAAACTAGGTTTCTTTATTTTTATGAATGTTTAATTTTCTTAGTCATATTTCACGTTTTTGCAAATACAAGGATTTTCCATTCTTTTCTGTTGATTTAAAAACATGAATAACTTTGTTCTCATGATGCCATGTAATGGTGGCCAGTAGTATCATAATCCTTTTACTATGACAAGATCGGGCAAGATCATACTATGAATGAGACTTCATGGGAGAGTAGATAGTCAAAACAAGAACTATCTTTGTTGATTGTTATTTTGTCCTTGTCATTTCATTGTGCTTACTCTGTCATTTTGGAAAAAACTTCATAGTTCATATTGTATCTTACTACCCCTGTTTGCAATGATGGGTAATTGCTTTTGGTAAAGAAAACCTAAGTTGCTAACCCTAGCACTATTGTAACTTGAATCTCATGGCCATTGCTGATGGGTAGCTTGAGAACACATTCTTTGGAATTTTGCAAAAAAGTGTACAAAACCCCTTATTAGCATTATGCATATCATTGATATCAAAGGGTTTCATGAATCTCCTAATTGTTCCTTTGTTCTTCACTCATTATGATATCGCTGCCAATGCTTCTTTGACACTGTCACTTCATAAGCTTTTTTACTCTTTGTCATTAACCTTTGTGGATGGACTCCTAACTATCAGCTTTGAACAGTCTACAATCCTATGATCTTTGTCCTTTATTATTTTACTTGCATCTTATCTCTGCCATTATACCCCTTCTCTTTGGATGATAATTGAACAATGTCTTTTAATGAAATAATGCATGATTTTACTGAACCATTTTTGACAATCCATCATAAAGCCCTTGCTACTTATTATCACATTGGAGATTTGAGACCATCTTTGCATTGGTCACTTTGAAGACATATGTATTACCATTCTTGGAGCTCTTTTCACTATTGTGAGTCACTGTTCTCATCAAGTTTTGGTGTATAATATTACATTCCACCATAATCCTCTCTTGTATTGTAGAAGCACCTTATTGAAGATAATTTCTTTTTTATAGATTCATTTCTTGCTTGTTATGCTTTGACAGTGCTTATGTCCTTTGTGATCCATCAATAAAACTCCATATCCAAAATAAAATAAAAGTCGACTTGTCATCTATGTTTCAGTCTTCATATCTCTCTTATCAAAGGCAGCAGTTCTATATCATCTGATTTTTGTTCCATGTCTGGTTTATTGGGTTCCATGTGCCAATTTCATTGTGTATTTTCACTATTATCACAAAAATCATTTGTTTATTGGAAAGAGACAAATTGTCTTCCTTCGTGAATGATTGTTGTCCTTGTTCTTGTTTCCTTCTTTACTGACCCTTGAAAATGATGACAATGAATACACAACTCATATCACTATTTAAATTGACTTTGGATCCACTCAAGAAGATTGAAATACATATCCAGTAGAGTAAGACTTCCAAGAAGAAATGATTTCCCCTTTTCAATATGATGGCAGCCTATTGTTCGATTCACTATGAAAAGATGAAGAGTAATACTTCTTGATAATTCACACAATTTTGTTGCATCTTTTGAATCTAATAATGAAATTTGATCAAATGGTATGATTCCATATTGATTTAATGCATCAAGAATAGGTTTATCATCAATTTGATCAAGTTGCTCAATTTTGCTTACATTCCTACCCCTCCTAAAACACAAGAGGGTACCATGTTGGGCTCAACCCTCATGGGAGCCACTCTTTACTCCACATGTTGTAACCAGATGAAACAAAATAGTATCCTAGATTTGACCTATACTTGCACAATGAGCAAACATGGTAGATAAAAAAGAGCATATGATAGATGTGTTTGATAACTCTCTTTTTTTCTTGGACATCTATGATACACTAGCTATTTTAATGTTTATAAGGATCATATTATATGTTTATGGATGTTTTCCTATGTATTGATTGGTGATACTTCATTTCTCTAACCAACTCTCTTCTCACAAATGTAGGAAACCTTGGAGCAGTAGGGGCAAGCAGTAACTGGAAGCTAGATGAGTAGGAGGATTGAAGCCGATGCAAGGAAAATCAACTGGGATTTGTCATTCGGGCAATGACGGGCCCACCTTCTTTAAATATGCATTTCTTTTTATCTATAAATGTATAGATTTTTCTTTATATGCATTAAAATAGTCAATCCCTAAGACTGTGAGGGACACTATACACTTATGATTATCAATAAAGACTACCTTTGCAATACATATTGACTCTCTTCTCTACTGTATGCAATTGCATAATCAAATAATGCAATCTTTTGATAATTTCTTTTATGCATATGAATGAAACTTAGTAGAAAATAATGTACCCTTTTGTTTCACATAAATGAAAACATAATCATAACTCTACCTAATTTAGCTGGAAGCAAAATCAAGTAACATTTTTGGTGACATCTACTATATGTTTTCTTGATAAACATCTTGACTAGTTGTGTGAGCTTATCCATTGGGCACAAAGTCACTTGGAAACTTAACAAGACTTGAAAATAGTCTTGAATATTTTTGTAACTCATTAGATCAGTGCATGACACCTTGGAAACTTATTCCAAACACACCAAAACTCAAAATAAACTAATTGTGCAAAACACTTAGAGGAAATGAAAACTAAAAATGAACTAAAACTTATTCTAACCTACTCTAACCAACATCGAGGCCTAGTCAAAGAAAACCATTGACTGGATTTTTGAAATAACTACCCCTCCTGACCAACAACTGATGCATTACATGATTATGTAATGTTGAAAGAACATGAAACACATGTAGACATTCAATAGACTGTTGCAATGTTTCATGAAAGATGCTAATAAACTCACTTACACCTTGATTTTGATCATGCCTATTGTTGTCCTAGACTGAACAAGTGAGCTGAATCTGATCACTTTTAGCTACCACTCCAAAATCAGCTTCTTCTTCAATTGCATCCTCATACTTGGGTGCAAGCATGACCTCTGGTACTTCAGTGGCCTCCAAACTAGCTAAATATCTTATTAGACAGCCCCTAGAATGAACAAACTTTGAACTGCCATTGCTGGATGCTTCTCTTTCTTCTTTTTTTTCATGGTTGTCTTGCTTCATGGCTAAGTTTGGACTATAGAGAAAATACTTGGAATGCTTAGAAAAAATAGCATTACCTTTACCTTGCATAATAAGTTTCCATGTGGATTCCTCCTCCATGGTCAATGGATAATCCTCTTTCACTAGGGTGGCTAACAACTCATCAAAGCTATCAACTCTTGGAAGGCTCTTAGGGACAACTTCATTCGATATATCAGCCTCAAAATCTTTTGTACAATAGAAAGGAAGCTCCTCCAACCAGCTAAGACCTTTCAATTTAGGTTCATGAGAAGTTTCTTTATCAAGACCATATTCCTCCTGTTGCTTCAACACTTGTCCAAGCTTGTGAACCTATTGTTCTAGTTTGTCATGATTGCCAACTTCTTCTAATAGGTCTGATTCTTTGGCATCCAACTTTAAACAAAATTTCTCAATTATCTCTATGCACACCTCTTCATAAAGATCAACATTAGCTTTCTCATTCCTAACATGGTCGAAGATATCAAAGCTCATACCTTGGAAAATGGTGTCAAGTTTAGTTTTATGCTCCTCTACATGGTCCAAGGCTCCATTTTCATATTGATCGTCATCAACCAACAACTCCTCAAATTGTTTGATGTCTTCTTGTTATTCTGAAATTGAGTTTAGGGTGATCAAACTCACACCTTCATCATGTTGAATAAAAGAAGGTAACTTATCATTCCAAACCATGAACTGCTCCTTTTCATCAACCACTTTCACCTTTTCACCCTATAGTCCTCTAGAAACATTTTGATCATTTTCAACAAAAGCAGGAGGATCATTAGCTAAAACATTGCAAGATGCATCTTGAGAAATCTTGTCATGTTCAACCTTTTTTTGTTGTAGGCAATAACACGCTACAACTAAATGTAATGGATTTACCTTACTGATCCTCTCCATGGGGAGTAAGTCATCCTAATCAATGGGTTGCTCTTGAGGGGTGATGGACTAATTTTTTTCTAGTATAGGCTCTTGCAAAGGGTCATTACTCCTAAAACTTGGAATTTGAAATCTAGCATGCTTAAGAGGTTCACCTTGTTTGAAGCTTGGAATATTGAACTTGGCAACTTGTTCTTCAAAAAAATGATTTTGAAAGGTAATAGGTGGGATAGATTCTTGCTCAATAACAAGCTCTTGAAATCAAGGGAAGCTCCTAAAATTTGGAATGTCAACTTGGGAAGATCTAGGAGACTCACCTTGTCTAAAACTTGGAATTTTAACCTTGGAAACCTCCTATTTGGAAAGTTTTAGCCTCATTTCTACATATTTTTCAGCAAGTTGTTGAGCAAGATTCTCCTCAAAATGCCTCTTTTGTGCCTCCAACTCCTACTCATGGAGATGGGCTTGGAAATCCCATTCACTCTGCTGCAAGTTACACTCTTGCTACCTATTGATTTCATCAAACTATTCTTGGAAGTACAAAGACATATCATCTATGCTCATGTTAACAAAATTTTGAGGCTCACTAGGAAAGTAACTTTTCTGGTTGAAAATAAGATAACCTTCTTAGGGTTGTTGATGAGCATAGGCATGTTGCTGCAAAGCTTGAGTAGGGGTGGGCGGGTGTTGAGAAAATTGAGTTTGCTAGTAATATTTTGTAATAGGTTCATTTTTAGTGAAACTAGCAGTGTGGGATTTTCATGATAGGGAGGGTGAAAGGCCATGTTTCCATGAAATGAAGACATGCTTATTCATTTAGAAGCTGAAAAATAGACAAAAATCATATTTACTTGAAACTAACTAGCACTTGATCATACTGAAACTAGTAAAAACTTCTTAGAGTCACCAGGTATGTATTTGAAACATGTCAAAAGGTAGTAATCAACTATTGTACACACCAAACCATAGTAGAAAAACATATAAAATGGACCAAGAATCAGTTCATAGTCCCACCAGGCGTGCCAAAAACTGTATCACTAGCAAGAATAAGACAACATTATCTTCCTACAATATGCAAGAATCATGAAGAAATCATTAGCTTTGTAGTATATGTTAGAGTCACTCAAGGAATCAAGCCTCTAGGATCACCTGCAAAATGAAAATAACCTTCTACAAGAGAGAAAATGAAGAGCATATGTTTGAAATAATGGATGCAAGATAATATAGCCAATATGCAATACTCAATATTGTAATTGTATTTAATTTATACATGAGGGTCCTTGCTTATAAAGGAAAGGTGAAAGATATGATTAGATAATATTGTGACATGTGTCCTAATCCTATGTTATGAGACAACCAACTTGACAAAAAAGTTAAAGAGATAAGATAAGATGAGATCTTATCTAGACAACTAATAATTCTAGAATGACATCTAGAACCTAAGTAAAATTGACATGTGAATAAGTCCCCTTTCTAGGAATTAGCTAGGTACAAGAAATTTACTCACACTAGTAGTATAACTAGACAAGAGGATTCTAGATTAAGGATATATAAAGAGGCATGTATATTTATTATAGATGTGATACAATGTATACATTAAGAGAGCCTATATCAGAGTATATATGTGATACAATGTATACAATGTATAAATATTCCTCCCAATACCTCTATAAAACCATATTCTCTAATAACCTTATTAAATGTGGTTTCTAGCTTGTTAATAGATGCTTTTTATGTTGTTTATAGATGTGGGATTTTTCAAACATATTTTCTTGAACATTGCAATTTTGTAAGGTAAGTTTGGGATGAGGCTTTAATAAATATTGAAGCTAATTTGACCTTTCCAACTATTTTTAGTGACTTTGTTACAAGTTGGTTTAATAACTCTCCTTTTAAGAATATTATCATCAAAGAGATTTGGAACCAAACCCCTCCCCTCATTTCTTGGGGTATTTGGAAAGAATGAAATAATATAATCTTTAGAGAAAATAAGAGAGACAATAAAGAGGTGTTTGAAAGTATTAAGAATTATATTGAAGAGAATGTGAACATGGCTAATTTTGGTGCTGCTAAAAAAATTTCTTCCATTCTTGAATTAAAAGTTAGTCAAAATTGGGGAATCTCTCCAAGCATTCACACAATTAATATTATAAAATATCCTCACAAGAAGCATACTAAGTGGAAGATGCCTCAAAACGGATGGGTGAGTGCAGGATCTTGGGGGTCCAAAAAGTGGTGATATGAACAAAAAGTGGTTGCCAAGATTTTTTTATCCAAATTTGATGAAACAAAGAGGGTTTATTAAGAAAATTGTTAGCTTTCCACCAATATAAGATATTCCTTATTTTAAATTTAATAGATAATTATTATTTATTTTCTACATGCATTATGACTAAAGTCCTAATTGATAGGTTGATTGAAAAACCTCAATAATTTTGAAATGATTTCAATTTTTTTGAATTTGAAAGATGTGGAACATTCTATACATCCCATACTATAGGATAAAATAAAAGAAAATTAAATTAAATTAATTTTTTGACCAAGTTATGGCTGTTAGACAAACAAGTTTTAATATTTTTAAAAAGTTATAATAAAAAATTCATAACTAATAATTTACTAGCAAAAAATTACAAAACAATATGTGGCACATCTGGGCATGTGTCATCCACTTATATTAAAAGTTTCAAAGAAAAAAAAATTCTTATACTTAGGATGGTCAAACATACACCTACTTTTTTTTTTTTCCTAAAAATTTAGTACTAGTGCATTGAAATTTCAAATTTTCACCAAATAGATTTACTTCTTTCCAGAAAAGGACTAGTATCTTAGAAACTACATTCAATTTGCTATAAATTATGTTTGTACATATTTTCAAATTATGCTAATAATCTATTCAAATTTTTATGTCAAGTTGCCTAACTTTTATTTTCTAAATTTGTATTGCCACATAAGGGCCTAGTTTGGACCCCCATGATCCTACACTGGCCTAGATGGTTTAAATTAAGTTTTCATGGTTTCTCTAAAGGAAACCCTATTTAAGCTATTTCAAGTGGTGTCTCTAGAGATGATGATGTTTTTATGATTGAATGATTTACAAGGAACATTGGTAGCAATACTAATAATCAGTTTGAAGCTTAGGTTGTTGGGTGGGGGATTAAGAGAGCTCTCTCTTGGTTTTTAGAAAATTGAAATTGAAGGATATTCAAAGTTGATAATTTATTTGGTTTAGAAGTCCAATATCCCTCATTGGAAGATCTGTTATCATATTAAAGATATTGGATCCTTAATAAGTAATTTTTTTTATTTAAAAGTGTATTATACCTTGTGAGAAGGAAATAAGGATTTTGATTATTTTGCTGACTTGGGTATTTATTTTCATAATAAGAGGTATTGGTCAATAGATAGGGATTTATTTCCTAGATTTAAAGAAATTCTAACTGTAGTGTAGAAAATTGTATGCCCTTCTTGGAGATGGTATAATTTCACACTTAATTTGAACCTATTTTAGTACTCCTGCATTCATGACCCTTTAAATCATCATTAATAGGCCCCTAAGACCCTTTATTTTGGATCCCAAGGCTTATTTCAGTTGAAATCTTGACAAAATCAATAAAGGCATTCAATTTTCTAACAACTTGACATTTTTTCACCCCAGAAAAATAGGGTGGGACTCATATGCCACCTTAGGTGTATGAGTCCCCCTAGGTGGGACCCATACACCACAAGTGTTGTATGAGTTCTGTGTGGCCCCTTTTTAGGGTTTGAGTGGGAAATTAAGGTTTCTAATTCAATTTTTTTGGCTAATGTCAGTATTTGGGATATAATAAATGGTAAATTAGATTAATTTCCTATATAAACAAGGTTTCAAATCATTATTTTCATCTAGAAAAGTGATTTAAGAGATAAGAAATCCTAGAATTTTCAAAGAAAGAGCATTCAAAAGATATTTTCAATCATTCAAGAACAAGGAGAAAATAAAGTTGAAGTCTTGGAGCAACATTATAGTGTTTTTGTAGGTCTTCAAGCTTACTTTCATTCAAGATCTAACATTGTCAAGGATTGATGATGGTTTCCTATGGAGAATCATGATGGATTCTAGGTTGGGGAGATGTAACTAGCCATTGAACCAAGCTTAATGACTTGTTTCCTAAGTGATTCCATCCTACATTATTACTCTACTTTCTACCTAAAGGAAGGTACATGCATTATTATGGCTTGTTAGGGTGATTAGAGATCTCCCAAAGTGAGTCATCATCTTTGTATTTCATTCATGCATCTTATTCTAGCACATTAGAATGGGGTTTCATTACATCTTAGATATCCCAATCTTAGATACACTTAATATTAGAACTTGCACTCATATTTACTTTCAAGATATACTATTTCTATCAAGGTTTAACTACCAAACTAGGGTTTTGACCAAGGCAAACCCCCCATAATAAAATCAATACAATATTCTATTTTGCAGTTTTTTAATAGGTTTAAATCCAAAAAAAAAGTTTGGAAGGAAGAGCAGAGATAGTAGAGCAGATTCAAACCTTGAATTTCCAAAAAATTAAAATGGGATTGATACACCACTTGTGGTGTATAAGTCTTGTATAGCACTTTTCCCAAATTTCATAGGATTCAAACTTGTCACTATGAAATTCCAAGTTTCAACTTGAAACCCTAAACTAGGACTAAATCACCCCTACTGGCATATGAGTCCCAGTGTGCATTAAAGTTAGATTTTTAGGATTTTAGACATTGTTCCAACCCTCTTTAGTTTTCTAGGTGCATCTTTATTTTTCTCTAGTTTGTTATTTTTATTTGAGTTCATTTTCTAGGTCATATCATTAGGTTTTGCATTTATTTCTTTCCAATCCCTTGCTTGGTTGTGAACCCCATTTTGATATTTAATTACACCCTAGGACACCTTATTGCATATTTCTTTCCCTCATTTCCATCCCTAGATTGAGATCTCTAAGGTTTCCTTGAATGAAACTTGTAGGAAATTGGTGGTTCTATCTCCCAAAACATAGAACAATTTTCAACGCTTAATTTTGGTGAACCTAGCCTTTAGAACGCGTTATTTTTTGGTTTTTAGTGTGTCATAGTCCTATATCTAGCTTGCATTAACTTTACATTAGGTTTTACATTAGTTAAATTGCATATAGGGTTTCAAAATCTTGCATTAGTGAAAGTGTATATAGGTTACTTTTTTTTTGCATCTTGCATCATTAAATTTTACTTAAAATCTGTAATATCACATTGTCTAGACACCATTCATACCAGAAAGCCTAACATTCACTCAAAATTTACTAAAATTAGTGAAAAAACCCTAATTTGGGACTCATACGCCCCTCTGGGTGATTTAGTCCTAGTATATGTGGTTTTTCCTAATTTCTAGGTATTTTTTGTGGACTATTTTTCAACAATTGAATTCTTGAAAAACCCTAATTAGGGCCCATACACCCCTTTGGGAAATTTAGTCCTATGTCAAACCTAAAACTACATTTTACAACATTAAAAACCTTGTTTCTATGCTTTTGTTTGTTATTAGATTTCTATTTCAGTTTGTGGAGTTTTTGTTTCATGTATTTCATTAGATCTAGCTTAATTTAGATTCATTTCAATTGTGGATAAAATTACATTACTGTACTTTTCATTCCTAGCATTAGTTCATAGTTTTATATTACATTTGGCATTCATAGACAAAAAAAACCAAAAACACCTATAAACTTATAAACCACTTGGAGAAAGCATAGTTATTTGAGTATGTCAAATCTCTTTTTCCAAGTTAACCTAACCCTTGATCCTTTTAGTAGTGATGACTTTGACATGTTAGATGAAGCTCTTGAGGATTTCATCTCACAAGATAAATCCACTAAGGCTTGTTACAATAAACCAAAACAAAGAGAATTTAATGTGATTCAACCTCAACTCATCCTTTATCTACCTTCAAACAAACCTCAAACTCAAAATAGACCCATTCTCACCCTTGAACCACCTAAGAATATTTTTTTGCAGAAATCAAGTTATAATACCATTGCTCATACATATAACACTAGAAACAATCCATAACCAAAATAAACAACTTCAACATCCTTACCTTTTCCTCAACCCATATTACCTAGTGCTTCTCGTTGGCCCTCAAATAGTGGGAAGGAGTATGATCTTGTTGAACAAATTAAGAATTCTTCTATGAAAATATCCCTATGGGACCTAATTCAAACTTCACCTAACTATCATTTTATGCTTCAAAAATCCTTGCAACAAGTTGTGATTCCCTCTAATACAAATGCAATTGATGTAGTACCTTTAATTCAAGGAATGAATATGGTTAACGTAGACATTAAATTTCATCAAATTGAGCTACCTCCTTTGGAAATGAGAAAGAAAAATGATTCCTTCATGATAATAACTAGCTATAATAGGACACGAATAAAAAGAACCCTTGTTGATAATGGCTCCACTCTTAATGTGTGTAGTGTGAATATTTTGGATAGACTTTGTGTGGATAAATGAAGAATTGAACCTGATTCCTTATCAATTTGAGGATTTGATAATGTAGGAAAGCAATCACTTGGTGTGATTACTTTTCCTATTACAATTGGAAAGGCTACCTTACAAGCTCCTATTCATGTTATGCCTCATGATATTTCATACAATCTCCTTTTATGAAGACCTTGGATTCATGAGATGCATGTGGTGCCTTCAACTTTTCATCATATCATGAAGTATGTCTATAACAATAAAGTGTACCAAGTTGAAATAGACCCCAAGCCTGAAAGTTTCTTACAAGTTGAAAAAGGAATGACAAATCCTCTAAACACATTAATTCCAACTTCGAACATAGAACCTATGAAAGAAGAGAAACATGAGATGGAAAAAGTGATGAAGTTATTAGAAGATGATTGGGGTGCCTTAGACTTCACATCTTTGTTTATGGGAGAATACACAATCACAACAAAAGAAACTGAAAAACAAAAGCAACCAATGGTAATATCAACACATAATTCAGAAGAAACTCACAAGCATCTACCTCATCTACTCTAGAATAAGACACAAGTTATACAACAAACTTTGATGAGATAGATTATCAACAACCACCAAACCTGAAAGAAATGGAAAAACTTTATGGAAAAGGTTATAAGCTTATGGAACAACTTGGCTATAGTAGAAAAGGATGTGGAAGGAAAGAGCAAGGAATCCATGTTCCTATAGAGAATAACACACAAGAAACAAAAAATGGTTTAGGGTATTTTTCTTCTAAGATAACGCAAGCAACGAAACAACCCTCGTTAAACATAAACACCATCATGTGTAACCCTAAAACAACTCTCACCTTGAAGCATCTTGAATTGATTGATACAACTTGTGAAGAATCATTGGAATACTTTGAAGATGATGAAGCCTTGAAAGAAATGTTAGGATTTTATGATAAACTATTTACTCCTAAATAAGAATGGGTTACTTGCATTGTGATTAGTGTTAAACAAGAAGATGAGGAAAAGGAAAGTAATGAGATTGATAAGGACAATGAAGAATACAATCTTGAATTTCTGAAACAAACCACACTCCCTTTGGTGGATACAATCGACATACCAATGGATATTAATAACGAGGAGAAAGTCATTAAGATAGGAAAGTGCCTTGATGAAGATGAACAAGAAGACCATGCAACTTTACTTTATGAATTTCCTTAACTTTTTGCTTGGACTTATTCAGATATGCCAGGAATTGATGCTAAGATAGTGACACACAACATAGTCCTTGAAGAAAATGCTAAACCAATTAGATAAAAGATACAAAAGATGAATCCTAAGGTCGCCTTCTTAGTCAAGGCCAAGATTGAGAAAATGCTTGAAGTTGGTTTTTTACAAACTATAGATTATTCTCTTTTGATATCAAACATTGTTGTAGTCACAAAACCTAATAATTGTATTAGGATGTGTATGAAATTTCATGATTTAAATAAAGAATGTTTAAAAGATTATTTTTCCCTTCCTAATATTGGCATGATAGTGGACTCAACTATAGGACATGCTTTATTCTCTGTAGAAATAGAAAATATACCGATTGATCCTATACACTTGATCCTAATTTACTAACACAAGTTCATCTTGAATCATCTCCTTTTCTAGCCATTTAATTAAATTCATCACATTTCATCTCTTAATTAAATAAATCAATTTTATTTGATTAAGCCATTCTCTCCTATTAATTAAATAAATCACTTTGTTTAATTAGTCCTATTCTCCTCTTTTAATTAAATAATTCATTTTATTTAATTATCTTCTAATGCCATCTCCTTTAAATTAAATAAATTTATCCTTATTTTATTTAATCTAACATCATCCTCTTTAATTAAATAAATCAAACTTTATTTAATTAAGTCTAAATTCATTATTCCTCACTTTGATTTATTTAAATCCTAAAATCTAAATCAAATTGTCAAATCAGCTAATCCCTTCTTAAATTAATCAAATCCTAATTAATCCTAATCTTAATCCATCAAATCCTCTAGCTTTTGCAACTTGCTCATGAAAATCATTTTAATTGATTTATTAAATCTCTATTTACTTTCAAAAAGGCATCAAAGTGGGAATATTCTCCAAGTTTGAATTCCCCCCCCCCCCAAAAGTATTTGTCCATCCAACAAGGCATTAAAGGCCTCTTACATGTCATTTTCTTGAGCCAAGTGGCATTTAATTTATTTCTTCTCTCCCTCCAACTTGTCACTTCCCCAAATTTGAAATTCCACCTAATAGCATGTATGTGCACTTTCATCAAAATGTCCTCGACCTTTGTCCATTAGCATGTTGAGAAGTGGCATCTTGCTATTGGTTGATCCTTAGTCCCACATTCATCCATTTTGCCTCATCCTCCATCTTTTTCTTCTATAAATAGAGGGCTCTCATTCTAAATTTGGATCCACAAGTTCAATCACAAACTTCATGCAACATTATTATCTTCAAGTTTGAGAAATTATCATCCATATTTATCCACTTTCATCCATTTGCATAATTTCATAGCTAGGTTATGGAGAAATTTCACCAAGGAGCATCAAATCTTCACCATTGATCATAAAACTTGCAAGGGATTGGGAAAGGGCCATTCTCAACATCAAAATGGCATCAATTCCCCCATGGGATTGAGAGTTTGATCATTTAAATAGGATTTAATATCTTTTTTATTGTGTTCTTTATTTTATTTCTTGTTTTCATATTTCAAATGAATTTCATGGGGAATGTTGTTTCTAACTTGCATATTGGACTAATTATGTGTTTTTTCTTTGTGTTTGTGCAGGTCTAGGATCACCATTCACATTTTGGCACTAGGAGGGTGGATTTGAAGAAATTAACTTGTTTATTTGAGAAATTTTTCTTTTTTTTTAGTTTTTGTGTCTACAGGAAAGTGCGCCGCTGACAGAGGAATTGTGTCACTATCAGTCTAGTGGCTCTAACAAACTCCAAACTGTGACACTGGGTTCTTCCCACCAGTAAATTTGAATTCCAAAAAGTGACGCTTCAGTCATTGCTTTGTCCACCAGTCATCTAAACTCCAAACTCCGTCATTGGTCAAAACAATGACACATATGCAGTCATTGGTTTCTCCAAGTCCAATGTTATCAGTCCCAATGGCACCATATAGTGACGCTAACTCCTTCAAACTATGACACCATCATAGATTGTGCCACTGGAGTTGGTTTTAACCAATTTTTGTAGGTTGTATTGATCAAAAGTGAATAGTGGAAACAAAAACAAAGACTTCTCTATGGCATCTTCAATCTATTGGATCAAGTGTTTTTAAACACTTTGGAAGAAATAATAATTAAATTCTAAGGATTTGTTATCTTTCAAGATTTATGACTCAATAGATTTCATTTGGGCTTAAAAAGAATCTTAGGAACTTACTATATTTTTCTTTGGACTTAACAATTGAACAAACAAACTCACACTTCAAATTTCGTGCTTAAAAAGAACTCATTTTCTTCTTTGAAGATAAAATGAACATGTTCTTTTGTGTCTTGTAATCTTTTTTGCAAATTAATCTCATTTAAAAGGGCGTATATGCTTCTCTCGTGCCTCATGGAAATCTTGAGAATCAAAAGTATTTTTGGTGACATTAAGTTGCATAAAATATTGCCTCCACATTTCATTTGGGTTCTTAAAATTGAACAAAGTTTGTGAGTGTGAGTGGAGCATATTGCATGTGTTCTCTCTTTTTTCACACAAACAAAGATTGATCGAACTACAAATGTTCTTTCTCGCTTTTGTATATCCTTCGAGGGCCTTCCTAGTGGGAAAAATTAATCACCCTAGGGAATGACCCAACCAAGAACATGCTAAAGCCAAGCGACTTACACCCGGTATATAAGTGTGGGTACTTGAGGAAAGTTCAAGTATTGCAAGGATTGTTCTGAAAAGAAGGCCAACAATGGTCTCTTGCCATATGGATGATCCCCCATCGATGGAATGCCTATACTAGAACCTTTTGTTTAGAAGCACAAATCCTTATCTATTTGTTGGTGCAAGAATAGTCGTTCTGAAGTCGCCCGCATTTTTTTGGTTCTTGATAGAAATGGGAAGTATGCCATGGGAGTTTCATGGGTACTAAAGCTTGGCTAACCCATAGAAGTGAGTGCCATGGAGGGGAGCCAGTGTGGTCAAAATTTTAATCATCTGCCAAGAATAAGCATAGATGGATTTATCCAAGTGGGGATTCAACAAATATTGTCTCTCGATTATCCATAGGGTTGTGAATTTTCTTGGAATCAAAACATTTTGCTTGGATCTAAAGCATTGGAAAAAAAACATTTAACATGATCATAAAATTTCAAACCCGTTAGAGGAAGCAAATACCTTTGAAAAAATTCAAGTGTTATTGCTTTCCCTAGGGATTCTATCCTTAGAGGCTTCTAAGCATTTGAATTTACATCACAATTTTCTCTCACTAAAGTCAATAATAGGAAACTTTTTCCTTAATTTTCTTAATTTCCACATAATAGACTTTGTGGGATGAGAAGAAATTGGGACATTAGACATTTAGTTTGAAAACCTAATCAAGAGAGTGTTTGTGGTAAAAATAAGTCATTAAGAAAAGATAAGAAACAATTCGACCCCACATATGTGGTCTTCCAAATGATTTCTTGAAAGATAAAAATTTGAAAACCAAAGTCTAAAGGTCTTAGTCAAAAATCTTGCAAGAAACATTTGTCCATGCTTTACAAATTTAGAGAAATATTGGCCTTCAACTTTTATAAATGTGCATCAAGGAACAATCCAAATTTGTATTCATTTTACTATTGTCAATATTCAAATCTATTTCAAAGGTTTGAGTATCTCACATAGGAAGTATTAGCATGTTCTTCAACACCTTGGTCTAGTAAACAAAGTCTCTCTAAGTCTCTTAGGATCAAAATAAAAAACTCTCATCCATCCTTCAAACTTCAAAATAAAAATCCACCTCACAAACAACTCTTGGAAATCTTGAAAAAATCCTTCATGCTAAACTTTGGGAAAATCCTCTTGAAATCAAAAATCAAAACAAATCCAAATCATCTTGTTTGACTAGGTGTGTATAGATGAATCCTTCTTTGCACACATAGTCAAATTATCATCTTGTGGACAAGTTTACTCTAGGACAACATCCAACCTTTTATATTTTATGAGTTCATTATCCAAATCAAATCCAATCAAAATCAAATCAAACCAAATCAAAGATCCAAAATCAAATAAAACATCAATCTAAAAGTCCTAAAGTTTAGTATCCCCTTCAAGATTTCATAAGATTTCAATCATCCACCAATCATTCATCTTCCATTATCACCATTACCATCTTTGATCCTTAATATTTCAAACTTTCCTTTTTGTAACTAAAGTTTAGATCAATCCAAGGAATTAAAGGTTCACCTCCCATTCCTAAAAATTGATCCTCATTTTATGGTTCAAACTAGATCTCAACACAAGAACATGTAAACAAACAAAGAAACATCCACTTCGAGTGACTTGAGTCAAACCACTTCTGAAATAAATCTTGTTGGGTCTAGCAATCCCACGCTCAATCTTCCTCCACTTCCACAAGATCATCAAGAGGAAGGTGGCCAAGTGGAGGAAATCACTAACAATATTCTAGGGATGACTCAAGATGAGATTATCGAAATGGTCCAAAATCTCGAGACTCACAAAATTTTCAATGCATGATGAAACTCAATCCCTCACAATACATGCTAGAATTGGAAAAAGAAGGGGCTAAACTCTTGACTATGATTTGAGAACTCTTGTGGAGAAACCTCTTGAAATTATGCCACCGGTCTCATTCACACCATCTTCATTCCAAAGCATCACTTAAACCATCTCGCAAATCAAATCATCCATTTCTCCAACTCAACCAATTGTCAACAAGGGAATATTATTGCTTCAAGCTCTTCAAACACATCCCCTTGTTAACAACCAAGATTTGGATGTGAACACCATCTTGGGTTAATTTGTTCCTCAAAATCTACTACACCCATACATTCTGCTCACCTTTCATGACCCCAATGACCATCCTCTTTTCACGTAACACCGACATGTCCTCTTAACACACAAACATCTCTCCCTATGACTTCACAAGGAGAAGGTGGGCTATTTGGATAAGGGACAACTTTGATCCCTCACCATCATCATTTCCTCAAGGGAACATGTCACCCATTTTTCCACCACTTCCACCTTTTCCATTAACATCAACACCACTCCTCGGTTTATGGTGTAGACACCTAAATTTGGATACTTGATTTATCTAAATTTATCTCCTTTCATCTAAGCATCCCCTTATTTTCATTAATAACGTAATATAACTATTATTTAATTAATATCCTTAATTATGTCAAATCCCTAAGGTATTTAATTAATAAATAAATACCTTATCTCTTTAATCCTCTTTTTCATCAAATGAATTAAATAAATATGACATTTATTTAATTCCTCATATGTCACATCCTCCATCATTTTTATCTAATCCTAATCCATCTTCTAATCTCATCATTAGGGATGTGCACATGCCTAATCCTTGATTAGGATGTGTCACATCCTCCAACTTTTACAAATTGGCCTCTAATCTCTCTTAGCCACCTAACCCTCCTCTAATCCTCCATTAACTAGCCTAATCAACCTCTCAGAGAATTTTTAATTCCTTTTATCCTTCCAAGGAATATTAAATTCCTTTTTCTCTTCCCCGTGTGATCTTTGACTTGTCACATCAAGTCACATGTGAGCTCTTCCTAATCTCCCACTTGCCTCTAATATGTCATTAATTTATCTAATCAAGTACTTGCCAACCTTAATCACTTAATTAGGTCAACCTAATCCCCATATCATTTATGGAATGTGTCCTAAGTCAACTTCATTAAATGATTTCTCCTTTTGGAGAAGGCACTCCATTCCCCCATGTGAATTTTTAATTCACCTTTAATCCCCCAATGCATTCCTTGGAATTTAAAATTCCTTCTCTCATCCCCATGTGGATATTTGAAGAATTTTTAATTCTTCACATGTCCTCTCACCCACATGGGGACAAGGACCTCTTTTATGAGGAGATCTTGTCCCAATCCCAAGGTACTATGTACTACCTCCATGTCTTGTACTCTCCATCCAACTCATGTACACATCATCCTTTTCAAGCCACTTCACATGCCACATGTCAAGATGTGAGGACTTGTGAGTTATCAACTCACCTTAGCCCTACATCTTGATCTTGGTGGCTCAATCTTGACCATCCATTTTCCCTATAGAATTCAAAATTCTCTATAAATACCCCATCTTTTCTCTCATTTGGGGAGAGATCATTCATGCTAGCCAAACTCTTGCAAATTTTTTCTTTGAGCCATACTTAGCCAAATTTCCATATTTACATCCTTTTCACTCATCTCTCCATCCTCATCCCATCTTTAGCTTGCATCTCTTGCCATCCAAGGAGCATACAACACTGAAGATCGAAAGGCCAACCAAAGGGGAACTCAACAAGGTGAAATCTTCCATTTTTCTTTGCTTAGTTAATCTTTAGGCTAATCTTGAGGTGTAGGGTGTTTTTATTTGTTATTTGCTCTCTTTTGTTTGCTGCTCGTATTTTAGTAACTATTTTTGCCCTATCACATAGGGATCCCCCCTTTACCAACCATTAATTAATAGAATCAAAGAAACCCCCCAATCATAAATCAAAATTTCATACTAAATCATCTGATCTTGCCATCGATATCACAACAACAAATGGAAACCATCCAAGCAACACAAGCAATCACTGCACCATCCAACACACAAATCTCCACCATCAATATGGCACCTCTCATCACAACAATGAACACCATTATGAATCCACCACTACCACTGCCACCAAAACCAAATGTGGCCAATCAATATATCATCACCTTGCAAGGAGCACTACAGGCCTATCAAAAGGAACTTTAGTAGTTCAAAGCTCAATAAGCACAAAACACGCAAGTTGCACAACAAGCCACTCAGCAAGTGCAAGCCACTCAAATAGCTCAAGTTGCACAATGAGCACAACAAGTTGCCCAAGCTCAAGCTTTGTTGCAACAACAAAAAGCCACCCAAGCTTCCCAAGCTGGGCAAGCAACTAAAGATGCTCAAGCTGCACAAGCTGCATAGGTTGCCCAGGCCACACAAGTAGCCCAGCAAGCATAGGCTCAAGCTCAAGTCCAATATCAAGCTCAACAAGCACAAGCACAAGCTTATAACCAAGGCACAACTACAAGCAACTTAGCAACAAGCATATCAACAAGCCCTGCAACATATCAAGAAAAAAAAGAAGCAACTCAATTAATATCCCAACAACAAGCATTGCTAACATAGCAACAACAAGACCAACAACATCCATTGTTGGCACAACAACAACAGGACCAACAACAAGCATTGTTGGCACAACAACAAATGCAGGCATATCAACAAGCCTTGATCGTACAATGGAGCTTGCAACAAACTCCCACCAACACACCCAACACTCCACCCATCACTCAAACACGTCAACCACTTCAAAAAAAATTCACTCCACCTCCCAATTTGCAAGATGATGTGATGGCACAAATCAAGTTTCTCTCGCAACAAGTGCTAGATATTCAATTAGAGAAAACAAAAAAGACATCAAGCAACTTGTGTCCCTACCCATTCGACAGGAGCCTTGTAATGGTACCATTCCCAAAGGGGTTTGAAATCCCTAAATTTGACAAATATCGTGGGACAGGAAACCCTAAAGATCACATTAGGGAATTCCAAGTACATTGCATGGAGGTCGCATATGATGATATTTATCTAATGCGACTATTCCCTTAGATTTTTTTTGGTCCTGCCATGGAGTGGTTCTCTCGCCTTCCTCTTGGCATCAAAAAGTTCCAAGATATTGTAGATGCATTCATAAAGAACTATGCATTCAACATTGGCATGGATGTTTGTCTAGAGGAACTATCTGCTTTTAAACAAGCTAAGGGGGAATCTTTCACTTCCTTCTTGCAAGGATGGTGATCCAAGGCCAATAGGAGAAAATGGGCCATGCTAGAAGAACAATAAGTTTGCACCATCATTTCCAATCTTGAGAAAACCTTGGCATTCCATCTTAAGATGGAATGTATCACCACGTACGATCATTTGATCCCCAAGGTGCTCAACGTTGAATGAGCCCTTATTGCACAAGGGGGGGACACCCACATATCTAGAACATTAGGACAATCACCCATCCACCAGCTATAACAAAAAACCTCGCACATGGGTGAAAAATATAAATTTCACCAATGATGGTGTAGTGGATGCCAAGGTCATAATCAATGCTCCAAAATAGAACACTCAGATGTACCAACAACCACAAGGCAACAATCAAAAAAATACCCAAGCTAAAATGATATCACAAAAACCACCCAACAATCAAGTCAACAATCTAAATAATAAAGGGGTACCACCTCTACAGAATAAATATCCCCCCAAGTGAAAATACACTACCCTTGGGGAACCCATCAAATCGGTCATGAAGAAACTGGTAAACAAGAATCTCATCAAAATTCCCACCTATGAGGATTATTAAGAGCCCCGAGTGAAACCACTATGGTACAATGAAAACCACCTTTGTGATTTTCATAAAATCAAGGGGCACAAAACCACCAATTGCATGAGGGTAAAAAATATGATCCAAGACCTCATCGATGACAACGTCATAAACGTTGAACAACTAGCTAGAAATCAAGACCTAAAAATATACACGAATCTAATGTCGAATCATAACAAAGGGAACAACCATGGAAAAAAAAAGTATTCCAATGTAAACCATGTGTATGATCATGTTGTTGCATCCCTAGATGAAATGGTCACTGTTGTTAGCATCAAAGGAGCCAAAGCTAATTGTGGAGTCACCACACATGGTGGAAAAGTTACAATTGTTGGTTCATCACAGCCACCTAGAGCATCCACCTCAAATCCAAAATCCATTCCTAATGGCTACAATGTCTTGGACCAGTTGAAAAGAACCCCTGCTCAGATCTCCATCATGGAGTTGCTGAAGATTTCAACCTCACATAGAAGAATCCTACAGGAAGCATTGTCTTCATCCACCATCTCTGTGGATCTTGATGCTGACCAATTCTAAGCTATGGTCAGACACATCACTACCCCAAGCCTCTTACCATTATTCGATCAGGACTTTCCCACCCAACCATATCATAATCATGCACTTCACCTTGAAGTCCTGGTTCATAAAAACAAAGTCAAAAGGGTATTGGTGGATGGGGGTGTAGGTCTCAATATCTGTTCCCTCAAGCTAATAAAGAATTTGGGATTCTCAAAGGATTCCATTGAAAAGGGTAAGGGCATCACAATCAAAGCATATGATGATTAGGAAAGATTGTCTCAAGGCACTATCCAACTCCCTATTCAAGTAGGGCCATCCATTATGGAAACCACATGCCAGTTCCTCGACCTTGATCTACCTTATAACATTCTCCTAGGGCATTTTTGGATCCATGGTATGCAAGCTACCACATCAACCTTCCATCAATGCATCAAATCCCATATCAAAATCAAGAGGTTAGGGTCCATGGTGATCCTAAGCCCTTTGCCTATTGCAAGAAATTAGAAGCAAAATACAATAAAATTGCCCAAGTTCTGAAGAACGATGAAGGCCCCAAAACTATGTATATAGACTTAGCTACCTTGGCCTCCACTTTTGAGACAAAGACACTCACCATTCTTGATATCTTTGAAATCAAGGTCATTATCCAAGACAATGGGTGTAAGGATTGCCAAATGAAGAAAAGTTCTTTCATAATAGGAGAGTTACCTAAATCTCCTAGATCTCATGGGAAACCCCAACCAACTCAAACATCATCCCAAACCTTTAGATTAGAACCTTCTAGATTCAGGTGTTGGGGAGATCTAAGTCAGGAGATATTAGATGAAAAAGACATATCAAGCTTACTATACCAAGATGAAAGGCCCATGCCCGATCTTCCCATGGATGAGAGCAGAAAAGGATTACACATGATGCTTGGTATGGGCTATAACAGAAACAAAAAACTTGGACAAAATGATAATGGTCTTCTAGTACCTCTCATTCTAGAGAAGCACATGAGAAATCTTGGGCTCGGATGTACCCATCTAAAGATGACCATACTAGGAAAAGGTGCCTTGGTTGGAAAGGTCAAAACTCCCCCTTAGCTATCAGCATCCACCCTTCAATTACCAATATCCATAGGTCAAGTCATAGACAACTTTACCTTTGACATAACTGATGTGTGTAGTAGTGATGAGGACCCCATAACTGATTTCCCTATGCTATTCAAGGATTCCTCCCTTCTCATGATTAGTACCCTATATTTTGAGTCAACTAGTCAAACCCATAAAATAAACTTAGTCTATCCCCAACTCATCGATTACAACCAACAAGGACCACCAATTTTAGATATATTCAATAAAAATGAGGTGCTCTTCAAATTCATGGGATTACAAGATACAATACCATATGAAGATCACAAGGTTGGGTTGGACAACATACTAGACACACGGGCCTATTATGGGGAAATGATTGAATCCTTCAATTGCAAAAGTGAAAATCTGAGAATAATCTCTAGGTCTTTGAGTGAAAACCACGCTGTGGAACTCTCTACCCAAAAAAAGGAAAATTAAAGGACACATCCAACAGTGAAAACCTCTCTAAGGCACTGGAGGATGAAGGATTCAACTCAGTGCTATTCATCATGATAAGTCAGCAGTCTTAGCAGAGAAGTGCAACCTAGTCAACCTATGAATGGAGGAACTACCACACATAAAATTTTATGCTGAGTCACTTCTGGCAGAGGAGTAAGAACTCTTAGCTGCATTCCTAAAAGAAAGAAAGAAAAATTTTCCTTGGACCTATGCTAACATGTTTGGGCTTGATCTAGAGTTTGTGGTTCACCACCTTGCTGTATATCCCGAAGCAAAGCCAATAAGACAAAAGCTAAGGAAGATGCATCCCCATATCTCATTTTTGGTCAAAATGGAATTACAAAAGCTCCTAGATGTAGGGTTCATGCAACTGATAGATTATCTAGAATGGGTCTCCAATCTTGTACCTATTTCCAAGCCCATCGGGGGCATCTGCACCTGCACAAACTTCAAAGATTTAAACAAAGCATGTCCCAAGGATGACTTCCCTATTCCAAACATTGATATGATTGTGGATATGATAGTAAGAAATGAGATGTTATCCTTGATGGATAGATTCTCAAGTTACAACCAGATCATGATAGCAAAGGATGACCAGCACAAAATGGCTTTCACTTGTCCATGGGGGGACATATTGCTGGAATATGATGCCCTTTGAGTTGAAAAATATAGGAGCTACCTATCAGAGGTCCATGACACTATTCTTTCATGATATGATTCACAAGACTGTGGAAGATTATGTGGATGATATATTGGCCAAGTCAAAAAAATGATGGGATCACATATCAACTCTAATCTCCATCCTTGATAGGCTAGAAAAGTACAAGGTCTGACTAAATCCAAAGAAGCGTGTCTTTGGGGTACATTTAGGCAAGCTCCTAGGGTACATTGTATCCATGAGAGGGATCGAAGTAGATCCCACCAAAGTCAAATAAATCCTCAAAATGGAGGCACCAAAGACATTGAAACAACTAAGAGGCCTACAAGGAATACTTTAGTCCATCTGCTGATTCATAGCACAACTAGTAGACAAGGCTATCACATACTCTCATCTACTCCACAAGGGGGTAGCATACAAGCGGGATGAAAAATGTGATCACGTCTTCAACAAGATCAAGGAATACTTACTCACACTTCCAGTCCTCATGCTTCCAATTCCAAGAAAACCCTTGATCTTATACATATCAGCAACAACAACTCTTGGCACTCTCTTGGAACAACATGATGAAAATGAGAAAGATAGAGCTATCTATTATATCAGCAGGACTATGGTGGGACATGAGCTGAACTACACATCCATTGAGAAAGCTTATCTAGAAATTGTGTTCACCACACAAAAATTCAGACACTACATGCTAGCACATCAAATAAAGCTCATCACAAAAATAGATCCCCTCAAGTACCTATTGTCTAAAGCAACACTTACAGGGTAGACAACTAAGTGGGTTATGATCTTGAAAAGGCATGGCATTAAGTATGTGGAATGCAAGGCCATTAAAGGACAAAAAATTACATATCAACTGGAAGAGGCACTAATATACTCAAAGAACCCACTTTTATTAGATTTCACTGATGAATCAATCTCCAACCTAAGTGTGGAGAATCACTAGTAAATGCACTTTGATGGATCCTACACATAACACGGGTTAGGAGTAGGGATCTTCTTCATCACTCCACAAGGGGATTGTATACCTAAATCATACAAGTTGTCATTCCCTTACACAAATAACATCACAAAATATGAGGCTCTTGTCATAGGGCTAGGAATTGTAGTACAATGGAACATCATGTCACTCAAGGTCTATGGAGATTCAAAACTCATAATCAACTAGGTGAATGATGAGTATCAAAAAAAGGATGAAAATTTGACTCTATACAAAAAAAATGGTGGAGAGCCTTAAGGAGCTCTTCATTGATATCACATTCGAACAACTAACAAGAGAAAATAACAGAGTGTTAGATGCCATGGAAACAATTGGATCACTCCTAGACATCCCACGCAAGATCCCAATGCAAGAATTCCTCATAGAGAAACTTCTCATACTAGCATTCAAGGTACCAGATTATAAATTTGTGTGCAAAATCATTGGTCTTGGTGATCCTTGGTACCATGATATATACACTTACCTAAGAATAGGGGTCCTCCCTACTAACATAACCCCAAACCTCAAAAGATCCTTTGTCAAAAATTCATCCCATTTTGTCATCCTAGGAGATACCCTATATTGTAGAAGCATTGAAGGAACCCTTTTATAATGCCTAAACACTGAGGAAAATTTGACTGCTTTAACTGAGGTGCATAATGGCATTTGTGGTTCACATTCAAGTGGTATGACCTTGGCTAAGAAATTTTTGAGGATGGGGTACTATAGACCTACAATGGAAAGAGAAGCACATGATTATGTCAAAAGGTGTTTGCAGTGTCAACAGCATGGGGATCTCATCCATGCACCAACTCAGGAGCTCAACCCAATTGTCACCCCTTGGAATTTTTCATAGTGCGGGCTCAATCTTGTTGGAAATCACCCCCACCTCATTCAACAATCATAAGTTCATCATAACTACCACAAAGTATTTAACGAAGTGGGTAGAAGCCATCCCCATGACCTATATCACAAGAAAGTAGATATCCAAGTTCATCCTGAATTACCTAATTTGTAGGTACGGTGTCCCTCAATCCATTATCTTAGATAATAGGACACCTTTCAAAAACCAAGATGTTCACAACCTATGCCAAAAGTTAAAAATCTATCACTTTTCCACTTCGTACTATCCCCAAGGAAACAATCAAGTTGAGGCTACAAATAATACCATCCTGAAAATCCTTAAGAAAACAATCAATGATGTTGGTCATGATTGGAATTTGTAGCTAAATCCCACCTTATGGGCCTATTGAACAAGCATCCACACACCGAAAGGTGCCACCCCTTTCTCCTTGGTCTACAAATCAAAATCCATACTCCCTATTGAGATTGAGATCCTGTCATTGAGAATATCATTGCAGAATCTCATCGCGGATGAAGAATATCAGGTATCAAGGATAAATGAGTTGGAAATACTAGATGAGTGACGCATGGATGCCTTAAACAATTTACAAGTCTACCAAAACTGACTCAAGTGGTGTTATAACAAGAAGATCAGGAGTTGGACCTTCCAAGTTGGAGAACTAGTGTTGCAGGAGAATCAGAAAAATGTTCCAAATCTAGATAGCAAGGGAAAATTTGAACCTAATTGGTTGGGACCCTTTGTCATCATAGCAAGCTACAAGTCAGGGGCATATCAGTTATCAAAACTAGAAGGCGGGCCTCTAGAGGATCCCATGAATAGCTCCCATCTCAAAAAGTTTTATGCCTAATCTTTTAGGGTGTAAAACCAAAAATATATAAAAAAAAAAAAGATATAAAAATCCAAAAAAATAAGAAAAAGGATTAAAAATAGTAAAGAGAAAAATCATCCTATAGTGAAAACCACTTCGATGGTGCTTTGTGCAAGTACCTTGGTGAAAAATTGGCAAATAGACACCTTGTGTAAATAAGCAATTTCCATCCACCAAGATCCCCACGACTTGTTCTCCATCATCCATCCATAACGCTTACGTCATCCATCTATCTCCTTCTATCACTCATTCATGTCTGCATCATAGCTTGGTCCTATGTTCATGTCATGATGCCTCCTAGTACTACTCAACCCATTCTTAAGGTCAGTTTGTTCTGCCTATATCAAAATAGTCTATTGCATCATGCTAGGGCCATGTTCTGATTGGATCATATTTGTGTATATTCTTGAAGTCTTCCTAAAATCCAAAAAATCCACAAACATCAGAAAATTAGAAAAACCAAAAACATCAGAAAATAAAAAAATAAAAAAAATCAAAAACATTCAAAAAATCAAAAGATCCAAAAACATTCAAAATACATCAAAAATCCAAAAATTCAGTCAAAAAGTCATTCAAAAATCCAAAAACAGAGTTGTCTTGTCGAACTACTGGTATCTGAGCCCTAAACATAGGAAAGGTTGATCTTTGATCATCCCCTGAGACACTTAGGTTAGTCCTTTAGGAGTCCATCATAATAAACTAGCACTCCATTTGTTCATATCTCATCAATAACTGAGTTTGTGTTAGTCAAACTATGTGGTCTTTGTGTATAATGTAGGCAAGACTAATCTATTGATCATCCCCTGAGGCCCCTAGGATAGGTCTTTAGGTTAGTCTCTTGGTCAAAATGTTGGAAAACCCTAAAACATTTGGAAAATTGAAAATCAAAACATTTGTAAAATATTGAAAATACCAAAAATAGCCTCAAAACATTTCAAAAACTTCCAAAACATCCAACTATTTGAAAAATCCATCCATCCCATCTCACTTTCACCCGTAATAAACTTTCACTTATAATAAATCAATCGTCACCCTCAACCTTTGGTTCAATAATCAGAAAACAAGTCTAGCAGGTTAAAAGTGAAAAACTCAAAACGTCAAAGTCTCAAGTCTAGGTCAGTAAGTAAACAAGTTGGTCAACTCTTGGTATTAATAGCTAATCATCTAGTCAGTCCCAAATCATCTGATAATATCATGTCCTAGGATGAATCCTTCCTACAATGGACATCAACATTAGGCATCACCGTAGTTTAGTCTTGGCTAATAGTATTGAAGAACATTAGCTTGTTTGTTTGCTTGATCTTTGTCTTTTAACTTATCTTATTACGCTCATTCCAATGACCTCTCGATGATATTCTTGTAATATAAACGGTCACTATCTTTTATCTACTGTGCTTGTTAGATATTCTTGTAATATAACCTTGGTCATGCGTGCTTTGTTTGGATGTAGGGAAGGTGTTTTAGGTGTCTTTTTTACCACATAGGAAAGCTTTCCTTTCTATGTTTTGTTCTGAGATGTTTGGAATATCTAAACTATATTTTGAATAAGGTTTCGTATGTCAGGGGTGAATAGGAGTACTCCTATCTGATTGTCGAGTCAAAGTCGATCACACTAGGTGCAATGCCATCTTGGTTCTTTATACCTTGATGCATCATGCCTATGTGTATTATCAAACATAAGGTAAATAGCCCTTTTAAAAATCCCAATTCCTAGTAAGAAAATCACCATCATCATCATCATCTCTAATAAAGTCTCGTAGATCATGGACTTGTCGGATCCTCTTTTCATCATCTTATTTCTTCTGTCTTCTTTCCGCACTAACATGGTACGATGACAGTTAATCAAAATCATCACTAATGCATCCATCCTACATCCACAAATCATTAGCACAATGCATATCATGCCATATCATATAGGAAACATTGATCATCTCACATGCATTGCATTTCATCATTGCATAATATAGATTGGTTATTCTAAGCATCTCATAAACTATACATTTGCATCCATCATATAATCATAAAAATATCATCATATAAGCATTATCATATCATATGCATTGTTATACCATCATATAAGCATTATCATATCATATGCATCATCATACCATCATATAAGAATTATCATATCATATGCATCATCATAACATCATATAAGCATTATCACATATTATATGAATCATCACATCATATTACGTGCATCATCAGGTCATTCATACATATTAGAAAAAGTACTAGAGAAGGAAAGAAAAAGAGAGAGAGAGAGCATCTCATACATCTCATGATCATAGCATATAACATCATCATCCATATAGATCTGTTAGTCTAATCATTTTAAATTATTTTCATATCATAACATTTTCATCCATACATCATCATAAAAAGTACATAGAAAGATACTGAAAAATAAATGCATCCACCCATAAACATCTGCATAATCACTACATCACATAATATGGTATAATGCATACATCGCATTACATCACATATAGAAAATTAAATACATCCATCCATCATGCATAAATAGAATAGGACACATCCCATGTACCAACTCAATCATATCATATATATTGTCAATAAAATAATTGTAATGGTACAAATCGGGATCAAATGTGTGTATATCAATCAAAGTATACAATCGCCCATGGGGCTATCAAAAATGAGCCCGTGGATTGTAGAAAGAATGGTGTCTTTGATCAAAATATGAAGCTAGCCCTGATGGCTGCTCCCCTCACCTGGCGGGTCCTATCTCTACCCTCTCTATTGTGAGAAGTCTAGTGCCCAGGTTGCTTAAGGCACTACCTGATGATAATGAAATTTGTCTTATTGTGCCTCTTTGACTGCGTCCTGGTACATGTGTGTCAGGACTGTCCTACCCTATGTGCTCTCGAGCTACTGGAATCTCCTAGTCTCTTGTGCCAACTGCAACTTAGTGGCCTGTCTCTATTGTATCACCTGATCCCGCTCTACACAAGCCTAATCTCTCTCAACTATCAAAGTGGCAACCTATGCCTGTAACTTCTGAATAAGAGCATCCCATTGGTTTGGCTAAGGTGATGGTGGTTGTAGTTGGTTTCTTGGGGGCTACTATGGGTCCCTCAGGGCATCTCTCTATTGATCCCTATCTCTCTACTAGTCTTTGTGCCCCTGATCCCTCTGGCCCCGCTAATTTGGGGGTGGTCCACCTACTCCTCTACCCTCATCTCTATCCCTATCTTCATCTCCTCTGCCTCCTCGCCCCCACCCTCGCCCTGTTGATCAGCCTTGGGGTATTCGTCATGACAACAATGTCCCAAGCACTATCAATCTCACTAGTGGACAAAACTAATCATGATATGCCTGTGTGGTCCCTAGGTCTACCTATCCCTGATCATATAGCCATGGCCTAGCCACCAGCTATCTAAAACTATCCACTACATCCTTGGCCATAATCGGTTGACCCCATGTGTCTCCCTCCTAGTACAGGAAAATATGGCCACATACTAGTCATTGGGCCTATCCTGTGCATCTCTGAACTACCTAGCCACCCAATCTAGTAGATAATGCTCAATCATGGTGTGCTCTTTTCCCTACATGAGCCTATCCTACTTCATGTAGAATAGTTGTTGAATGTCATCATACCAAGTGGGCATACCAAGTGAAGGCCTCCATGTAAATATAGTCATCTCATCAATAACCCCCCTCCAGTGGCAGATGTTGGCTACTCCTATATGGGTGAAGGTCAAACCACCTTTGTACCACTAGAAAGTTGGGTCATTTGGCTCCATGTCAACCGGTGTAACTCATGGGCAAAGCACAACAATGTGCTTCTAGGCCCAAATATGCAAAAGTGTAACTCCAACCCCAATAGCTCTACTGTTGCAATAGGAAAACTCATGAAAATCATGGTAGAGTGAGGCCAACATCATTAGTACCCATGCAAAGCACTCTCTCCATTAGAGCATCCACTCCCAAGCAAGACCCCATCCTGGACTGAAGTATCGTCCACGCCGATCTAGTGCCACAAGGCTTGAGATAATCACAACAACAATCAAGTAGAATGGCAACATCAAGCTCCTATATTGGTCCAGCTCAATCTTTCTCTCACCAAAAATAATCTTGTCCAAGCCCGTCACCTCATAACAGGCATCTGACCCAACATCCACATCATAGATTCAACCCACTCTTCATGGATCAACAATTAACAAATGCACCAGACATCCTCCAGAGTAACTATCACCTTGCCTGTAGGGAGGTGAAACGATGATGTCTCACTATGCCATATCTCTACCAGTGTTGTCATCATCCCTAAATGTGTCATGATGGTGGGAGCGTATGCAATGTACCAGAGCCCAATCACTCCTAGATTCTCGTAGAGCAACTCATGTAAACAAGTCAGTTGGCTCAGAATTGAGGACTTGTGCGCACGCGAATGAATGAGCTCCATTTCCTCCTGCATCAATAAAGTCACAACATCAAGTTTTCGTAAAAAATCAGGATCGTGTTTATAGTTTTCATGACCAAAACAACAAATTTGTTGTTTTTTGAAAGCTCCAAACTATGCCACTGGAGACCTCAAAGTTCCAAACTTTGCCTCCATGGCACAATTTTACCATGCTCTTGTTTGACTCAAAACCCTAAATTCCTAATTGGGCCACCACAATGCTATTTGCATATGTGGCATACTTTGAAGTTTAAACCCTAATTTCCAAACTACGACACCACATTTACAGACTTAAAAGTGGTGCACTTTAAGGTTGTGCAACACCAAACAATGCCACTTGACTTGGTTTGACATTTGACCCTAATAAATGCACACGAAAAATGAAAGGACAAGGTGTGGTAGGGTAACATACTGATGGTCTTGTTCCTAGAATTCGTTGGTACAATCACACTTGCTCTAAAATGTGTCGTGGAAGCACACATTGTTCCATCTCAAAAAAAAAATAGAGCTCAAAAGAAGGAAATCTCTAAAAGCTGAATGTACAAATGAATTGAAAGTGACCCCTTGAGGGCTATTTAAGCATGAAAGTTAGGGTTTTTGGACCCTGTTTAGCCGTCAAGCTAGGGTTTTAGACCTTTGATCCCGTTTTCACCCAACCAAGGTTCATTTTGCATCATTTTTTCATGTTTTGGCACATTTTGGCATCCTACAACTTTTCTAGACCTGTCTGGCAATTTGTCCTCTTTTTTTCATGAGAACACCCAAAAATCCAAATTTTTGTCTAATGTCTCGAGGGGGCAATATACGAGTGTAATTCTATTGCTAGGGTAGCAGTGGGGCATCTCAAAAAATTGAATTTTTTTGAATTTTGATCTCGGAAAAGGTTATTCTTTGAACCAATGCATAAGGTGCATTACTTCAAAGAGGGGCAAAATGTAGACACAAAAAATATACCAATTGATCCTATACACTTGATCTCGATTTACTAACACCAGTTTGTCCTGAATCATCTCCTTTGCTAGTCATTTAATTAAATAATCTTTATTTAATTAAATTCATCACATTTCAGCTCTTAATTAAATAAATCAATTTTATCTGATTAAGTCATTCTCTCCTATTAATTAAATAAAAAACTTTGTTTAATTAATCTTGTTCTCCTCTTTTAATTAAATAATTCATTTTATTTAATTATCTTCTAATGTCATCTCCTTTAAATTAAATAAATTTATCCTTATTTGATTTAATCTAACATCATCCTCTTTAATTAAATAAAACAAACTTTATTTAATTAAGTCTAAATTCATTACTTCTCTCACTTTGATTTGTTTAAATCCTAAAATCTAAATCAAATTGTCAAATTAGCTAATCTCCTCTTAAATTAATAAAATCCTGATTAATCCTAATCTTAATCCATCAAATCCTCTAGCTTTTGCAACTTGCTCATGAAAATCATTTTAATTGATTTATTAAATCTCTATTTACTTTCAAAAAGGCATCAAAGTGGGAATATTCTCCAAGTTTTAATCCCCCCCCAAAAGTAATTTTCCATCCAACAAGGCATTAAAGGCCTCTTACATGTCCTTTTCTTGAGCCAAGTGGCATTTAATTCATTTCTTCTCTCCCTCCAAATTGTCACTTCCCCAAATTTGAAATTCCACCTAATAGCATTTATGTGCACTTTCATCAAAATGTGCTCAACCTTTGTCCATTAGCATGTTGACAAGTTGCATCTTGCTATTGGTTGATCCTTAGTCCCACATTCATCCATTTTTCCTCATCCTCAATCTTTGTCTTCTATAAATAGAAGGCTCTCATTCTAAATTTGGATCCACAAGTTTTCTCAAAAAATTCACCAACATTATTATCTTCAAGTTTGAGCAATTTTCATCCATCTTTATCCACTTTCATCCATTTGCATAATTTCATAGCTAGGTTATCAACTAGTTGTTGTCATTGATGACATGAATAATGGTTATTGGTTGTATATGTTGAGGATATTGAGAAAATTGTAATGAAGAAAGGTTGCAGGTATTCAATTGTTGCTCCAAGTTTTGCTCTAGGATTTTCTCCTATGTTCATGTGGTTCAAATATGTTGATCATGGTTGTTGGAAGTTGCTATATCTAGATTTTGGGGTTTTGGATCATTGTACAATGTGAGTTATTTTCACTAGTTGTGAACTGTGTTTTTCTATGTATTTGGCTAAGGTTCGAGAGAAATGAAGTTGCTTCATATTTCTTCTTGTTTGAGTTGTATGAATTGCGGTTTTGGAGTTAAATTGATATGATCATGTTGAAGATAATTTTGTTATCTAGAAGGATTGGATCGTGTTAAGGTTGTGTGTGCTTAATTGATTTATGTGTTTTGTGAAGCATTTTTTCCTTGATCATTTTTATTTTTAGCTTGTATAATGTTTTTAGTTTCAGATGTTCCCGCACTCAAGTAGAGTTATCAAAAAGGTGTGCAATGTGCCATGTGGTGGTTGTGCAACTTTCATTTTTCACCTTCCTTTCAAGAGAGATTCGAGACACATGTTGGCTTGTCGGATATTTTTTAAGGAGCTATATTCTTGAGCTTGAAAGTTTCCACCTATTTGGCATGTCATCTCTTCTTTGCGGGCAAATTGTGCTTCTTATGAACTAATATATTTGGGGATATTGTCAGAGCTTGCTAGCATTTTTCTTTTCTTGTTTTTCAGGATGGAAGCTTTGAGTAGGTGCCTTTGGGTGATGTGATTGGTCAACTGGACCTTTTTTCCAAGCTATGTTTCTAGTATTTGATCATTTACAGACCTCTATCTTTCCTAAATATCTGAAAGGCATTAATGTAGTAGCTACGAATTGATGAGAAAAAATTGTGGTGACCTAACCAAGGATCTATGATAAGATCATATGCTACCAAAATCCAACACCTAGCAATGATTACTTTTGTATTGTGGTGGTGTTTTCTTCTTTTTGCACTATAAAAGAGAGGCAGTGACAAATGAAGGGTTGGATTCCAAGTTTCAGTTTCCTTTGCTAAGGAAAGGTTTCTTTAGTTTTCTTAGGATATAGAACTATTTTTAGGTTGTAGAACTACTTTTCTCTGGCATGTTATATCTTTTAAGGTTTAAACTATTGTTGGATTGGCATCTGACCTTTGTTTCAAAGTTCATTTGATATTTAAACCACAAACTATTGAGAAGGAATTGTTGATACTATGCATGTGTGGCCTTTATCAAGCTTTCTTTCTTTATGTTTTCATTATGAATGAAACACTGTTTCTTGCAACCTGAATTTGAATAGTTTAAGTAGCTGATTTCCATGCTATATGCTCATATAGTAGAATAATAACTTGTGAAAACTAGATTGTGTCATTGGATTTCTCTATTTTTCTAAAAGGTTGTTGTTTTATTATATTATGTTGTATTATGAGGGAGAGTTCATGTAATATTTGAATGTTTTTTCTGTTACCCTTATAAATCTTTATGTTTAATTAGACATTAATGAACATTGTCTGTAGAAAGATTTGAAAGTCCGTTCTATGCTACTTGTTAGCCTTTTTTATTCATTCTCTTTCCAACAATGAAGAGTTGTGGCATTTTGTGTCTAATTATATAAATCATAGGAATGATTGGGTTTGAAATGTTGTAAAAGCATTGGCACATCACCATTTTTTATGTTTTATATTTACATTTCCTTCTACCCTTTTCTCCAAACCCCAAAGAAGAGTCGACTTTCTATAAAAATCCCGAAGGTATTTAGTGAAGTACAAATTGGTCCCCCACTCACTGAATTTCCAATAAGACTGTTAGAGAGGCACAAGCATTGATGATCAATAATTCTTTTTTTTGGCATGCCCAGTGGGACAAGAAGTTTTCTGAACACTTGATTAGAAGTCAAAAATATTTCTTAAATCAGGTTAAGGAAGGAAACTGAAAGTTTCATGCCTAGAGTCCAAACAGGAGCATCATCGAGAGGTCACTTCCAATACTCTCAGCTACCTGCCTCAGTACCTAGAAGGAGAACACTTATAGGCTTTGTTTCACCTGTGAGGAGCAATAGAGAAAGAAGTAAGAGCCCATTATCCAAAACCTTATCTACTCCACCTGGAGGCTCAACCTTCCAAATTAGAATACCTATATACCCAATTTATAGAAATCTTTTCTCTACGGCTCATGTACTGCCCCCTACTCCTAGAAATTTCATAACTTTGGATAGCATTAGTCTGCTACGTCCACCCACACCCCTAGATGTATGGCCTACCATACCCACTAATGCTCTCAAGGCTATTCCAAAATTCTCTAGAGAAGACTTCAAAACCCCTTCTAAACACCTTCAAGATATAGCAGAGGTATGTAGGGTACATAACATAATGGAGGAGAACATCGCTTTGAGGTTGTTAGCTGCCTCTTTCAAAGGAAAGTTCCAAGATTGGTATGGATCTTCGGCCTCATGCTCTATCATCTCCTGGAATCAGCTCAAAAAATAGTTGTTTGAATGCTTCTCGAAGAAAGGAGACTGCTCTTCATTGCTACAACAACTAATCACCATCAAGAGAGCTCCGTAAGAGGCCATGAGCGATTTTAACACTAAGTTTCATAAGACCTGGGAAAGGATCCCCATTACTACTTGACCCCAAGTTGCGATGGCATTCATGTTCTATCTAAAGTCTCTCAATTTGAACATCATAGTTATGATAACCTCCATGGGATGGGTTACCTTGTCTAATGCATATGAGGTACCTATGTGCACAAAGAATAGTCTAATTTCTTTGAGAAGCTTCCACCTTAACCTCTGATGCTAGTATTTTTAGAAATCTCTAGTAGCCTTTAGGAAGAAGCTACTCCAAGCACTTATGCTACACAATTGACGTCAGACACACTGCATTCTATGTATGTGTATCTCTCTGATCAAACAAGCTTGTCTGGCTCTTCCTTAATCATGACAGATATTAGCAACATGAAGAGTCTCATGCAGAATTTTGCTAATGAGTTAGTCACTATTAAATGACAATAAGCAACGCCTCCAAAGTAGACTATGCAAGCCTATGGTGGAGGAAATTCATCTTATCAAAAAAATCCATACCAAGGATCCTCCAAAGGAGGAGGTCAATAGGTGACATCTACAAATTAGATAGTTCTAACTACCATGCCGCTACAGAAATTTAAAGACAACCTAAGTAAGGAGTTAATTCTAGGCAAGAATAATTTGGTGGAAGATGAGAATGTATGGTGCTTCCCATGCAATGATAGCCATATGCCCCAAATTTTCCCAAGGGGGGGATTTGTAAAAGAGGATAGCAAAACAAAGGAGAAAAGGCATGCTCCTGAATAAAAATTAATATGAATCTTCCAAAATAGAAAATGCTCATTATAGAGCACAAATGCAAGGAATGTCCCTAGAGAAAAAAACTAGATATTGCGCCTAATCAAGCTCTACTTTCATGGATGGAAGAAGAAGATACAATGTTCACAAATGAAGCTCTGACGACTAGTGTTCCACAAGTGTAATCATATTACAACACAAGATCTAAAAGAAGGCTCATGGGAGAATACATGCAACAAGCTCTACCACGTCCTTAGCCACATCAACTACCCTCATAGGAAAAGTAGGCTCCATCTCCTGTCATTTGACCTTTTCCGTAGCCGCATGATCCACCGTTGGCAGAGAAGGAGGTGAACAAGACACTAAGCCTAGTAATGACGAAACGTTTTCTTTCAAAAATAAGAGAAATACCACTATGCAAGCCTAAGACTCAACCAGTTGAAAATTTCAATGTGGTGGAACAATTGAAGAAGGTGCTTCCTAATGTATCATTGTGGGATGTCATGTCTATTCCTAAACAAAAGACATTGCTTTGGGAAGCATTAAAGAAAGAAAAAATCCCGCATGCGGATGTGACTCAGTAATGCGGCTAAAGTAGAGACAAAGGATTTTTGTCACCCCCTCAAGCTCTGAAAGTAGTGGCTTATGCGAATGATGTAGACAATGCAAAAGAGAAAGAGGTAAGCAACCCAAAGCCCACACCTTTCTTTTTAACACTTATTGTGCGAGATAAGCTTTTGCATAATAATATGATTGATTCGGGGGCTAGCACGACTGTCATGCCAAAACAAGTTGTTGATGCATCAAAACTTAAGTATGAGCCCCTTGAAAAAGGAATCATGCAACTAGACAAGAAGAAGGTTATGACCGTTGGTCGGATAAAGGATCTATCTTTGACCCTCTTCTCATGTCCAAGCCAAATAGTCACATAAGAAATAGTAGTGATAGACATTCCCTCAGTCTTTGGGATGTTCCTATAAAAGGATTTTACTGCAAAGCTTAGTAGATACTTATCACTCAATTGGTTCCACCTAATATTCAGAACCAAGCACAAGGCAAAGAAGAATATTTTTTATGAATCTTTGCACCCCAAACACATTGCAGAAAATGCAATCTTGTGCTTTGAGGTGGCACATACCTCCATCTCTCAGCAAAAGATATATTGTGTAGAATTCTGGAAGATGAAGAAGATAAAGTGATCAGACTCCTCAAGAAGAGGTGCTACTCAACCAATTCATTGACTTTGATCCATTCGAAAACTTCCATGGAGCAGGTCTAGGAACCTATGTGATTTGCAGTGACGATCAAGTATTTCTCAAATTATTGAAGGATTGAGAGGAATGTGATGATCTAGGTGATAATCGTCTATGGACCCTATATTTTGATGGCGCTAAGTGAAAATTTGGCTCTGGAGTGGGTGTCTAACTAGTGTTTCTGACATGATCAAAAACCCTAAAATCTTACCATTTTCAATTCTCATGCTCCAACAATAACATCGAATATGAAGCCTTGGTTCATAGGTTGATTCTTACAAAGCGGATAGGCACATGGAGAATACAATCTTTCAGAGATTCAAAGCTAGTGGTGAGCCAGGTCCATGGACAAGCAACCGCAAAAAACACAAGAACGAATTCGTACAGACACCGAGTTTGGGATCTTATCAAGATCTTTCAATCTTTCAATATACAAGTTATTCCTCGATCACAAAATAGTGTTCCTGATCAAATGGCTTCTGTCGGCTCACAATTTGAACTAGTTTTTGATCTGACCAAGCAGAGTGCGGTGCAAGTCATCATCTGACCCTCAATTCCTGACAACGATCAAAATTGGAAAGTCTTTGATGATGACATCCAAATTACTTCCTTCATACAGAAATTAGGGTCAACTTTTGACTATTCACCACTAGGAGTAGAATTTCCTAAGGAGAAAGTCATCTAATTGAAAGGGAACAAGCTTCCCCGAAGATTAATTTCTCTCAAAAATATCTTTGATTGTGAAGATGCAAGAAATGGAAAGAAAAGGTGAAACTGTAGATGCAAGGGATTACAAAGAGCTTGATTTCAAAAGCAACAGAAAATTAAAAGTTTGAAGGTAAGTTCCCCACAAGGACAAGAAAATATTGAAGGATCTATGTTTCAAATATGACAGGGTTATCGCCTGTACCTATGATGATCTAAGAGGTTATGACCTAGGCATAATTTAGCATACCATTAACTTGGAAGAAGGATCCAAACCCATCTGATAGAAGCAAAGGCCAGTCAACCCGAAGGTCAAATTATTGATGGCACAAGAGCTAACAAAACTGGTCAAGTCAAAGATCATATACCCTATCAAACATTCTACCTGGGTGTCAAATTTGGTTCCATTCTGAAAAAAGAATGGTGATATTTGGCTTTGTGTTGGTTTCTTGGATTTGAATAAAGCCTCATTAATAGACCATTACCCCTTGCCATTGATGGAGTAGATCTTGTAGATTGTGGCTGGATCAAAGATGTTCTCTTTGTTAGATGGTTTCTCAAGATATAATCAAGTCTATGTGAAGGAATTCGACCAACATAAGACAATGTTTACCACAAAGTGGGGAATGTTTGCATACTCAAAGATGCCATTCAAAATTTCCAATGCTTGTACGAATTTTCAACGAGAAATAGATATTGATTTCAAGGGAGTGATCAACCTGATTATCCTAATATATTTGGATGACCTAACGTTCTTTTTAAAATTGAAATATGATCACTTCGATCATCTAGAGAAGGTTTTCCAGAAATGCCAATAGTTTGGGATTTCTTTAAATCCTAAAAAATGTGTCTTTGGAGTACCTCAAGGTAAGCTCCTTGGATTTGTAGTATCAAAGGAGGGAATAGCAATAGACCCTGAAAGGGTCAGATCTATAATGGAATTACCTCTGCTAGTAAAGCAAAGGGACTACAATCTTTTCTAAGGAAGATCAATTTTGTCAGTAGATTCATATCATATTTCAAAGGCATTGTGAGACCAATTACGCTAATGCTTAAGAAGAACCTACTTTTCAAGTGGACCCCCAAAGGAAAAACAACTTTTGAGCAGCTAAAGATAGCCATCTCTGCAAACTCGGTGTTGGTCAACTCATATTTTTCCAAAGACTTTCTACTCTATGTGTATAGTGGCCAACATAGTATAGCTTCAGTGCTCACTCAGAAGTGCGAGGAAGATAATGGGGAGCATCCTATCACATTCCATTCGAGGGCCCTAAAAGGTTATGAAGCTAGGTATAATTTTGTACAAAATCAGGCTTTTTTCATTGTTAAAAGCTTAAAGAATTTTTGACACTTAGTGTCGGCCAACAAGATCACTATTCTCGTGGCACATCCTAATGTGGAGGAATACATTATAGAAGGTGAGATAATAGAAAAGAGGGAAAATTGGATCACCAAAATCTTAGAAGATGATGTGGACATTAGGCCAACCAAGCTGGTTTAGGGAGAGGTTTGTGTGAATACATTGCACAGGAATCAAGTCCTGAAATTGAAATAGAGACCGATTAGGTCTACTTGAACCAATTCAAGTCTGAAGAATCTTGTGTGGCTGATCGGATATAGTACATGCAAAAGGGATACTACCCGAATAGCCTTCCACTTCATAAAAGGAGATACTACCAATTGCAAGGCACCACATATGTATTAATTGAGGGTGTATTATTTAAGAGAAATTATGATGGTGTACTGCTCCAATGTCTAGACAAGCTACAGGAGGAAAGAGTTGTCAATGAATTCCATCATAGTCTAGAGGGTGGACATTTTTTCACTAAGACTATCGCTTTAAAGATAATGCGAGTAGGATATTATTGGACTTCTATGTTTGTCGAAGCACATCATCTGGTGAAAAAGTGCACCCAATGCCAATATTTTATTGGAAAAAGAAAGAATGTTGCTTTGCCCCTAAGCCCCATCATAACCAAGGAACCCTTTGCTCAATGGGGTTTAGATTTTATCAAAATGATAAATCCTATTTCCAATACTGGGCACAAGTGGATCCTCACAGAAAATAACTACTTCATAAGGTGGATGGAGGCCGTAGCCCTAAAAAATGCCATGGAGGGGGAAATTGTCCCACCCAAGACCATCATATCCGACAATGCCTGAGCTTTTGTAGGATCAAGAATGACATATTTTGCTATCAGACATGAGATTTTCCTTCAAAATTCATCAAATTACTACCCACAAGGGAACGGGTTAGCAGAATCAACCAACAAAAACCTAATTAGGTTAATCAAGTGCATTGGATCAAAATGACAAAGGGATTGGCACAAACATCTGCAAGCTGCTTTGTGGGTGGACCAAATTACTCCCAAGAAAATTTTGAAGACTTCCCCTTATGAATTGGTCTATGGAAAAGAGGTAGTGTTACCCATTTCCATAGAGATTTATGCCTTACAACTACTAAAATCCCTAGAAATTGAAGAAACTAGTAGAATGGAAGTATGGCTAGCGAAACTCCTCAAGCTAGAAGAAGATAGAGAAAAATCTTACGGAACCATGATCAACCATAAACAAATAGTAAAGTGGTGATTCAACAAAAAGACTTGTAATGCAGAATTCAAAGAGGGGAGCTTAGTGATAAAGTATGATGAACATACTGCAAAACCAGTGCAACACAAAAAAATTGAAGCACTATGGAAGGGACCCTTCTGAATTAGCGCATGCAAGGAGAAGAATGTGTATGAACTTGAAGATATGGAAGGAAACACTTTAGACATATTGGTGAATGGTATTTATTTGAAGTTATTCCCTTAAAATACATAATTCTTTAAAAAAATTAACAGTTATGTACCATATGTATAAATTTTTGTAAATACGTTCTAAATTTTGAGAATAAGCTATCCAAGAATAACACTAAAGAAATGAAAAGTTGTATTATATTATATTCATCAAAAAAATTACAATATAATGCAAGGCTTGAGGCTTAGATTTAAACATGAGGCTCTCTCGAGCAACCCCAAAAAGAGTACCACAGAAAAAAGAAGCAAAAGGGAGGCAACGTGAAAAAAATAGTAAAGTAAAGCCTCCAGCCATTGTCGATGAAGCAAAAGTGCTTGTTATCAGGTTCTTCTTCTTCTTCTTCTTCTTATCTAATGGAGTGAAAAAACTAGTTGAACAAACAACACATGTGGGCTACACATAGCACAGACCCAAGGCCTATTCATCGTGACTCTACACCAAAAAGTTGAAGTGCTTCCTCTAGGAGAGTCCCAAAATGTGCTCCACGTCATACTCTTATAGCAGATAGGTGCTCGCTAGTTGAGAAGAGCAGCGATGCATCTCAAGGTCCATATTGCAGAAGTTAGAAAGGAAGGGTAACCAAGGTATGTCTATTCCAAAGTCCACGTGCCTACAGAGATCCATGGCGCTTAGGATACCAACGCCAGGGATGGTCACTTGCACTATCTTGCCAATCCCTTCCATTAGCGAAGTTTCAAACATCTGGCATGGCATTGTTTGATTATCATGGGCTTGGCCATGTTCAGGTTAAGCAATGAGGCCACGAAGTGGGAAAGGACATTGCAGTTGCTCTGGAGCTAGTTTTCATCGTCAATGAAGTCTCTACCAACTACCCACTTGAAAGCAACCATCGAAAGGTGGTCACATTTCTTCACCGAGTGTCACTATTGACCTCTCTCACAAAGTAGTATTGTGGCCTCTGTGGGAGGAGCCAAATAGGAGTACCTAAGCCAATAGACATTCTGATAGAGCAGTGAATTATGTCAAAATGAGAATAAGTGGAAAGCTTGCTAAACTTAAGAAGCTATATTTTTGAATGAATATTGCATAAGGTGGCATAGCTATATATAGAAAGATGAGTTGGCGAACTCAACCAATGAAAGGTCTATTTTTTGGTCAGACGATAATGGGAAAATATCAAGGAAAAATGGAGATGGGTAGATAAATCATACGAAGAATTTGATAGAATTTCTTGAAAAATAAATTTGGGCGTTGGGAGTAAATTCTCTTGTATGTCAATTGTTGACATGTGTCCTTTTCCATCATCAGCACTAGCTAGCTTACTAATGAGAAAAGATATGGATTAACATGTTAAGCTCTAACAAATTAATGGTCATGTTTTTTCAAGGGTACCTTGTATCACTTCAACACGTTTCACATAGCGAAAAGCATCCTTTTCAATGCAATGAGTTTATTTGTTAAAAAGTTGGTAGGGAGAATGTACTAATTCTATTCTTGCAACATTTTTCAGAATTGCCAAGGGATAAGGATCTCAAATCCACATGTATCACCTCAGTGGCAATATTTAATGGACCGCCGGTAACGACATAGCCTTAGCGGCATGTGCGAGCGACGAAATTAGCTGCACTCAAAAGTAGATTTCTCCAAAGAAATGAAAGGAAAGTGGTCATTGTCGTTAAGGAAACTCTGCAACTTTCTTATATAGCCATGGCGAAAGCATCAACCTATAGTAGAAAAGTTGTAGTTTTAAGCAAAAGGCCTCGTTACATTGATATTTTTGGGCAGAACTCATTTGCCAATGCCCCATCAGTCGAGGAATGGCCATTCAAATTCTATAAGAAGGTACTACCTGATAAACACATCCCAAGAGAGGTGGTGCAAGATATTGTCGACAAAGTTTTTGACCCTAAGTTTTCAACTAACCCTAAAATTTTTCAGGAAGGTGTCTTTCAGAGAATGGTGGAGCATGAACCATTAGAGGGTTTTGTATTTGGGCTTTGGAATTGTGGTCTACCATAGTTTATACTTCCTATCATAATTCCATGCCCGGAGTTGGTCGATGCATGTGCCAAAAGATTCAATAAAAGGACAGAAGCCATTGAGGGCAGTACGATCAAGGTTACCATTTTTGCTAAAGTCATATGGGATATGTTGTGTATCCCTACGACCTGGGGTGCTAAATTTTTTTATGAAGAATAGATGGAAACCTTCAGGGAAGAAATGGTCAGGAAAACAATTTTTTTATGAGGACAAGGAAAAGGAAAGGCCAAAGAGAGGTCATCTTCTCTTTCCTCTTTCACGCAAGAAATTCAAGGACACACAATTTGTATTCTTGATGTTGGCCTGGGTTTTCAGCCTTAATAACAATGAGAAAGTCAAACCTTTTTAGTTTAGCCTGGCTTTTGTGCTCAAAAGGGAAAGAAGCCATAAGTACTATCATTTTGTTGAGGTGATAGATGGAAACATGCTAGAATAGTTGAAGAATTACAATACTAAGTCTAAATTTAGGTATTCTTCTGTCTTGGCTCATTTAATTTTGCATCATAATTTTGAGTGGTTGGAGAGGAATATACCAGTGTCTAGGCTAGATGAAAGGGGTTGCATCTAGACAATTTCTGTGTGGACCCATGTGCTTTCGAGAATAGGGGATTATTTTTGGTTTGTAGATCACTTTCTAAGGCCAATGCTTCAAGATTTGTTGCCTCACCCTATTGGCCATTTCTCTCAAGAGGTCATACAATGGATGGAAGATCCACTAACCCCAATGTATTATTTCCTAGGTGAGGATTTCACATTTATTAGATTTCATGGCTTTCCTGAGGATCCTTTCCAACTCCCCATATTTGTAACAGATACAGTTTTTGTGTTGGAGGCATGTCGTTAGGTGACTATTGTCGACAAGATCTATGGAACTGAAAGAAACAAAATGAATATATATCCACTTCCCCTCTTAATTGCTAAAATTCAGGTAATGCTGAATAAGCGGAAGGTTGAAGGAAAAATCATGAATTTATAGGTGGCTTTAGGCTTGGTCTTCATTTGTGACAAGTGGGACTATAACCCAGAGAGGGTTTATAGTTTGAAACATGAGATTCAAGAATATTTCAAGAGGAGGAATCCAACTCAAGAAAGTGCAGAGGTGTACATTTATTTAGATCACATTCCATTCTAGCAACCAAAATGGATAAATTTCTATGAACTGCAAGTGGAGTATCAGAGGAACCTCCTGATGGGAAAACCCCTCAACACATAGTTGAAGCATATGGGATGGCCAAAAAGAAAAAAGGTAGACTTATAGAGATTTCAACAGGAGATGAGGTTCCTAGAAGCTTCGTTTGGTAACTTTCAGCCATATGATGATGAATTTGAGGACATATATGATAAAGAGGTTGATTTCAACAATAGTAATCTAGAGACGAGCCAAAAAATTGATGAGGAAAAACTTCTACATCGAGCTTCTCAGCCTTGGAAATCCATCAGTCAGAGAGAATCAAGGCGAAAGGATTCACAAGCTCCATCCTCCCCTAGTTCCTGAAGTAAAGGGAAACAGACCCGACGGTCTCCAAGAGGGTCCGCTATGGTCATTGAAGACCAAGTTTCGAAAGGATTAGTTGCTAGAGGATTGGGACGTACTATTTCTGGTCATGCAAAAAGAAGATAGGTCCAAGATCTAGGTACCCCTGATGTACCGTCCTAACAAGAAGAAGCATAGTCCATCCTACAAAATATTCTAACTACTGTGGCTCATGTAAGTTTCGACCCTCCTCTTATTCCTATTTTTGCATCTTTGGTTAATCCCCTACCTCCTCCCATGGAAAGGAATCCTCCATCCTTGGACCCTAAGCTAATAATCCTAAATGTACCCCTTTCCATATTTAATGAATCTTCCAAAGCTACCATGTGCACATAAGGAGTATCATCTGTTGCGGCCACTACTGATTCTTTAATCACCTTGTCAAAGTCCCCCATTGAAATGGCTGAGACCCATGCTTTACTTGTCACTCCTAGCCCATCTACTACTAGGAAGGAACCTCTCCATCAACCTATTTCTCTGTTCACCCCAACTGGTTTTTCCCCTACTCAATTTGGTATCCCACCTTTTTCCATGATAACACTACCTTTTGTGTCCATGCATGCTCATACATCTAAAGTGCCCACTTCTTTCAGACTGCCTTTTGGTGCTTCCATTGCAACATAGAGCATTGATGTCCCTCAGACTCTTCAAGGCTATTTTGATGCTACCAAGCAGGCCCGACAAGCTAAAAAGTAAACAATATTGTTAAAAAATGCCAAAATACACACTACCAAGAAGATTGAAGCTTGCTTCAATGAAGAGAAAAACTCTTTGCTAATCACTACCATGAAGCCACTTATTTCCAAGCCTGAATGAAAAATGTAGTTGGAGGATTTTTACATTCATGCCATGGGCATGGACTTGAATGAAACTCACCCATGCAACAAAGTAGTCCTAGCTAAGGCCACTCAAAAGGTGGTATATGTTGACTACAAGAGGCGAGATAGGAAATTGAAGAAGCGCGAGGTAGAGTTGGCAAATGTAAAGGAAACAATGAGAAAACTACAAAAATGAGATTCAAGCCAGAAAAGCTTAAATGACCCATGTAAGGAAAATTCAAGGCCAGTAGGGGGAAACATCTAAGTTTCTTGCAGAAGCTCAAAGTGAACAAGTTTAGCTTCGTGTAGAAATTGAAAGTTTAAAAGGTGAGTTGGGTACTGAGCGCCAAACAAATACAAATCATCAATGAACTCAAGAAAATTTGAAAATAGAGTTGAATGATGTTCGATCCTAAACTTCCGACGATCTTTGGAAGGCCCAAGTACAAGTAGAAGAGTCAAAACAAGAGGTCGAAAGGTTGAGCTTAGAATTGACAAATTCCCTTAGGGAGAGAAGTCAAATGCAGGAAAGCGCAAGAGCAAGAGAGGCTCAGTTTAACTAGGAGCTAGCTGTTGCACGAAGATCTGAAACCCTCTTGATAATGAAGAAGTCGGTATCCATGCATTGGGAGCGGATCATAGTTGGTGTTATCGTTCTTAGGCCCTCTTTACAATTCTTAAGAGATGTTCAGGAATTGAATGCTAAGGCTGGCCTGATGGTCGATCACTTTATGCAAAAATGCTTACCCCAAGTGGCGAAATCACAAAGCTTCATTTCCAAGTCATGTGTAGCCACTGATAAGGCCCTAAAAAGTGTGGATTTCCAATTAGTAGGTCGCCTCTATCAAAGATAATGAGATCATCAATTGTCACAAGGTTGTGGAAAAATGTAAAGAGTTTCAGATGACGCTGAACAAGCGGGTCATTAAGATCAAGAAATACTTTAGCGTCTTGGTTAACTATAGGATACCTCGTCTTCTTTCACCAGATGAAGATGTGTTGATAGTTAAGCAAGTCACATATGCAATCCGAAACAAGATCCAAAACTCTGTGGAACTCCCAGGTTCAAGTACAATGCCCATGGTTGATAATATTGAGCACAAGATTTATCCTCTTTCACGATCACTCTATTAAGAATATAGGTAGATCTGTACTCTCATCCTACCAACTGATGTAGACTAGGAGGCACAACATTCCATTTTCCTCAAACTCCAAGAATTACCAGAGGCCTAGGTTTGTCCCTCTGCAAGCGAAGACCCCCCGTGAGTCGCTAGAACTATGAAGCATTTTTTCCTTGATCATTTTGATTTTTGGCTTGTATAATGTTTTCAATTTCAGATGTGCCCTCATTGAAGTAGAGTTATTGGAAAGGTGTACAATGCATCACGTTGTGGTTGTGTAGCTTTCATTTTTCACCTTCCTTTTGAGAGAGATTTGGGACATGTGTTGGCTCATCAGATATTTTCTAAGGAGCTATATTCATGAGCTCAAAAGTTTCTACCTATTTGACACATCATCTCTTTGCTACTGGTGGATTGTGCTTCTTATCAAGTGATATCTTTTGGGAGTTTTTCGGAGCTTTCTAGCCTTTTTCTTTTCTTGGTTTTCAGGATGGAAGCTTTGAGTCGGTGCCTTTGGGTGATGTGATTGGCCAACTAGAAATTTTTTCCAAGTTGTGTTTCTAGGATTTGATCATTTACAAACCTCTATCTTTGCTAAATATTTGAAAAGAATTAATGCGGAAGCTGAGAATTGATGAGAAAATATTGTTGTGACATAATCAAGAATCTACGATCATATCGCATGCTATCAAAGTCCAACACCTGGAAGTGATTACTTTTTTGTTGTGGCAACGTTTTCTTCTTTCTGCAACTATAAAAGAGAGGTGGCAATAGATGAAAGGGTTGGATTCCAAGTTTTAGTTTTCCTTTGTTGAGGAAAAATTTCTTTAGTTTTCTTTAGTTTTCTTAGGATATAGAACTATTTTGAAAAGTAAAGTTGCATAACTACTTTTCTCTGGCATGTTATATCTTTTAAGGCTTAAACTATTGTTGGATTGCCATCTGACCGCTATGTAAAATTTCATTTGATATTTAAACCACAAACTATTGAGAATTAATCATTGATATTGTGCATGTGTGGACTTTATCAAGCTTTCTTTCTTTATGTTTTCATTATGAATGAAACACTGTGTCTTACAAGTCGAATTTGAATAGTTTAAGTAGTTCATTTCCATGTTGTATGCTCGTATAGTAGAATAATAACTTGTGAAAATTGGATTATGTTATTGGACTTCTCTATTTTTCTGAAAGGTTGTTTTATTATATTATGTTGTATTAGGAGGGAGATTTCATGCAATTTTTGAATGTTTTTTCTTTTACCCTTAGAAATATTTATGTTTGATCAGACCTTAATGAGAACTGCCTGTGGAAAGATTTGAAATTCTGCATTGTGCTTGTTGTTAGCCTTTGTTGTTCATTCTCTTTTCAACAATGAAGGGTTGTGGTGTTATGTGTCTAATTATATCAATCATAGGAATTATTGGGTTTGAAATGTTGTAAAAGCATTGGCACATCACCATTTTTTATTTTTTATATTTACATTTCTTTCTACCCTTTTCTCCAAACCCCAAAGAAGAGCTGACTTTCTATAAAAATATCAAAGGTATTCAATGAAGCAAAAATTGGTCCCCCTCACTAAATATTCTATAAGACTTCTGGATAGGTGCAAGCTTTGATGATCAACATGTTGTACACTAGTTTGGCTAACCTTGTGTTAAACACTACTTGTGAAGTTCATGAAGTTTGTTGGTACTTATTTAGGTCCTCATCAAGTGTGTTATTGGGTCACCCTCATTCTAAATCAACCCTAGAATTTTTTGGTGTTGACCTAATTTGAATTTAAATGGTGTATGGTTGAATTTGGATATATTTCAAAGTTGAAGATGGTATAAATAAAGTTTGAGATATTGGTGAAAGGTATGCAAAGAAATAGAGAAAGATAGATGTGAAATAGATGTGAAAAAATGTGTATGTGATGTGAGTTTGGAAGATCAGTGCAAAATATAATTGTTGAGTTTCTAAAAGTAGTGAGTTGAAGGTGTAATCTATCATTCATGCATGTTTGCAAGTGAGTGATTTGTGGTGGAAATTTCTATTGCATTGAGATTTTCTTCTCTCTATAACAAATCCCTTTTATCTTCTTTGTATCTGTGTGGTAATGAGCCCTTTGGGTGGTTAACCCTTGTTGGACAGTGAGTCTTGGTTTAGACAGTAAGTCATGTTTTGGCAATGAGCCTTCTCTCACAGTGAGCCTTTGTAATCAGTTTTGATATTCTCTATATTGTGAGCTAATCCTCATCATTTTTTTCTCTTATTGGGTTTTCCATGTAAATTTGGTGTTATTGTCTATGTGTGATGTTTTTTAGTTTTTTGTTTTGCACTTAATAATTAATCAAATTAAAAGAGTAAAGGATTTGTGATTGATCTAATTTTCGGTAAAAAATTTAAAGGTTTAATTTGTCACAATTGATTCACCCCCCTCTTATTTGTCTAGTTCAACAATTGCTATCAGAGCTTGGTTCCTTGGAGAGGAGCTTAACCAGTTAAGGAAGATTTGGGATGGTAGGAAAGATCAATTTTGAGTAACCTAGGTTCGATGGAACTAATTATGCTATCTGGAAAATGCATATGGAAGGTTATCTACAGTATTGTGGATATGATGTTGAGAAAGCTTACAAGACTACTTACATCTATCTTGCTAATGGCTTGAGTATAGATGGTAAAATCAAGGTACATGAAGCAAACAATAAGACGAAGTTCATTTTAAAGAATAGTCTTTCACATTCCAAGTTGATTAAGGTTTAAAATCTCAAGACTACTAAAGAAGTTTGGGATGCTTTAGAAAAGATTCCTAAAGTAGATGAAAATGTCAAAGAAGCAAAGTTACAAAATTTGGAGGCACAGTTTGAGGTTCTACATATGTCTGAAGATGAGAACATCAAATCCTATGTACAGAGAGTGGATGAGCTGGTAGGTGGAATGCGAGGACTTGGTGCTACAGTAGATGAACCGAGGATTGTGAAGAAGATTCTTAGAACTCTCCTTGATGCATATAGTGAAAAGGTATCTATTATTGAGGAATTCATAGATTACAAGACTTATACTAAAGATTAGTTACTGGGAACTCTAACATCTTATGAGATGAGAAAGCCAAATTTGAGAAATGGATCCAAATTAGAAACTTCTTTCAAGGCTACAAGAGCTGAAGATATAAATGAAGAAAACCTCAATGAAGTAGAAGCTAACTTTGTGAGAAGTATGAGAAAAGGCTCCAGTAAGTATGAAGGTAATTTACCCTTTAAATGCTTTAGTTGTGGAGGAATAGGTCATTATTATTTGAGATGTCCAAAAAGAGCTAAGAGGAATAAGTAAAGATTTAATAAGAAAATAAAGGTAAGAAGATCAACAAAGAATATTATGTGAAGGAGGGTGCTAGTATTTCTAATGAAGAATCTGATTATGGAGATTTTGATGACAATAAATGCTTGTTCTTGGCTATAAAATATGAACCTACTTCTGATAACACTAAAAGATAGGTGTAGGAAAATTCTCTTGAAAAGAGTGAAGGTACGGTGATTTCTGCTCTTCATGCTAAACAAGAAAATAACTATTGGGTTGTTGGTAGTAGCTATTCACATCACATGACCAGTGATAAGAGTATGTTAAACTTGAGAAATATGATGGAGGCTTAGTTATGTTTGGAGATGATACTAGTGTTAAGGATTTAATGCATAATCTCTTCAGTGTTTGATAGATGTGTAGTAAAGGATATAATCTTGTATTTGAGGATGAGACATGTGAAATTAGGAAAGGATCTAGAACAGTGATTGCTACCGGAAAGAAATATGAAGGAAATATATATCAACTTAAGGGTGTTGATGGATGTTTCTTTATGACTCAAATTAATGACAGTTGGCTATGGAACTAGAGAATGTGTCACATAAACTTTGATAACTTGGAGAGGATCAGTGCAGTGCAAATCATGAGATATTTAGTTTAGAAAGAAAGTGAGAAACAACTTCAGATCAAAGGAACAATATAATACCAGACTACTGGATTTGATTCATACAACTCTTTGTGGTCCTACAAGAGTGAGAATTCTACAAGGTGAAAGGTAATTTATGCTTTTTATTGATTATTACTCTAGATATACATGGGTTACTTTTCTTAGAGAGAAATTTGATGCATTAGATAGATTCAATACATTGAAAGCTATGGTAGAGAATGAAGTAAATTTGAAAATAAAATGCTTGAGGTTTGATAGAGGTGGTGAATTCACCTCCCATGAGTTTAATATGTTTTTTAAATTTCATGGAATAAAAAAGCAGTTATCTACTTTGAGAACTCCTCAGCAAAATAGAGCTATTGAAACAAAGAAAAAAATGATTCAAGAAGCTGCTAGATCAATGATTACTGAAGTTGGTCTATCGGAAGTTTACTAGAGAGAATCTATTCACACTACTAGTTGTGCACTTTTCGCACACACGCCCCACTAGAGGCAGGGACCCTCTTTAGGCTATTTCATTCTCTAGCTTTGTTGTTGGCTGCATTATTTGCACTTGAGGTGTCTTTTGCAACATCATGATCACAAGTATAGCTCTTTGAAGTTTTCTTGAACTTGGAATTTCAACTTAGGGGTAAAATTGGCTGAGTATATGAGAAGTCTAGAAAATATGAGCTCCCTCAGATTCCCTAAGGCCCAGTCCATCCAGAGATTCTGAGCTACCTCAAATTTTTTGTGGGTCAGTCTGTTTGAAGAATCCAGTCTTGGTCAAATTTTTTGAATCTTTCTCCCATCGCATTCCTGAGTTTTGAAGAGTCTGGTAGCCTTTGGTCCTAGTTTGTTTGGGAAACCTTATTGATTTATTTGGTTTGTTTCATTTAATGACTAAGGTTCTCAAGATTAATTTGTTTTCTCAATTATGCTAATGCTATCTTGGCAAATGGAATTCTCAATCACTATGATTTTCCTCATTTTTCACAACCATGAGAAAGTTGGTTTATATTTAAATACATGTGCATTTCAGGCTTCTTGTTTGCACTTCACTTCTTTAGGTTCAAATCTGACTTCCCTTGCAAGATAGGTTTGAGAGGTGGATTCTTCTGTGCCCATGTGTAAATCTGAAACTCCACTATATTATTATAAGAGAAATGGGTTGTGGATCATTCATCTTTATATCATTTCATCCTATTTTGCATAGATTTCATTGTCTAGATAATTGGCATACTCAGGATCATTGAAAATTTTAAATATGGAAGGTGAAATTGTGACATTTACTACTAACCGCACTTTGTAGGCTTTTGATTCATGTTTCCTCAACCTTTCTAGGGACATTTACACAACTTATTTGAGATGTGACTCCAGAGAAAATTGGTAATAGTATTCAAGGGTTTTGAAAGAACTAGTGGTGTATGGAAGAGCTTCACCAAGATTCAATGCATAGAAGGTAGACTATATCGGTAACAAGAGGGGATGTATAAAGTCGTAATATTATTGTGAACTTGAGGATGAACACACAAGAAAAGAAAATTATTAAGTGAAATATGATGAAGGTCAAGTTGGGAAAATCCAGCTATGCAAGAAATTCTTGAGAAAATGATGAAGTGCAAGTTTTGGGGATTCCTTTAGACCAAGAAACCCTGGAGAACCATCATTCTGCAGGGCCTTCAGTTTCATGTGGAATTCTTCTATATTCGTAGGTGTTCTGAGGATCTAGTTACTTGATTGATCGATCTGTTGAGAAGCACATGGTACAAGGGGTGGTTCATTTTTGGTTTGATTCAGTGGGAATATATAAGAACAACTTATTATACGGTAAAATCTGTGAAGATATGAATAAGATGAATAGCTCGTGCCATACAAGATTTGTGGGTAGCCATGTGATCATTTTTTGAACAATGGAAGAAACATAAAGGATTAAGTTCATCAGAATATAAACTTCAATACTATGATGAATGGTAAGGATAATTGAAATGCTAAGGAGCGCTTTCAATTTGTAAAATTCATGATAGGAAAATCCAATTACACATGAAATTTTTGAAGAACAACAAATTTGGAAAATTCGAGCAAGCATGAAATTCCTGAAGGATTAGATCTCAGATATTCTGAGCACCCTCAGATTCCTTGAGAGAAGTGATGTTTGGAAAATGTGGCTATGTGAGAATCCTTGAGCCTCGCAAATTTCTGAAATTCTTAATTCCACAAGAATGTGAGATTTGCTGAAAGAAATATGGTTTCAACATGTAATGCATAGGTGAATGAATTGAATTCATAATTGTGCAAGAAGAAGCTCCAAGTTGGGACAAGTTGCTTGAGTAGTGGGGGAAGCCTAAGCAAAGAAAGAGAGCTAGGAAAAATATGTATAGCATTTGATGAAGTCTCTACAAGCTATGGGAAGTGAAAGCACTATTCCAGAGGGATTGTTGCCTAAAGAGGTAGTTTCAAAAATTGAGTGGTTGAAATCCTCTATTCATAGCACTCATGGATGGCTGTAGGATGTCAATAGTAGAGGAGATGAAGAAATTGAGAAAATTCTTAAAATTTACACCAATGCTTCTGATTTTTAGAGCATATTTCACAGGTTGTTTCAGATTGCAAGAAGATTGATGAGTCAATTGTCAAGGAGTTGTAGAAAATTCTGCAGGTACCTAAATATGAATTGACCAAGTTGGATATTTTTTCCCATGATGAAGTTGGAAAGGTGAAGGAATGGATTGAAGTTTGGAACTATAGGAAAGAACTCCTTTCCAAGGATTTGAAGAAAATAATGAAGATATAGGGGAAGGTGAAAGAAATATATGATGGTTGCATCAATTTTTTGAAGATAATGACTGGAAGAAAGAAGTTTGGCCAAAAAACATGAACATCAACAAGTTACAAGGATAGTGGCATGAGATATATGCTCCTTCTAATAGTGCTCCAATCACTAAAGAAAATATGGAGGACACAATAATTTATATTTCCAAGCTAGATAAATACCATGAGTTGCAGGTTGAATGGAATATAGTGATGCCCCAATATTTGGAAGACTTTAAAAATCATAAGACAAGAATTAAATTTATTCTAGTTCTAGATCTAGAATATATGAAGGAAATATTGGAGAAGGTCAAATATTTATCCAATAAATTAGAATCCAACAAGGAGGGAGAAAATAGCCAGCTTCTAGCCACCCAAAGATTTGTGCCAGACATGTGACTTCTAGCCAGCCAGCAGTGACAACCTTGAACTTTGTGCCATCAAAAAAAATATTTCTAGAAGGACCCAGGCCGACCAAGAGTTAGTTGCAAATATTTAATGTAATTTTATTTTATTTTAAAACTCTAGGTCGACTTGTTGGGCTGACCTAAGCATGTAACCCTAATTTTTGGGCTGGCCTAGTGTTGCTCTTCTATAAATTGAGGCTTAAGCTTCATTCGTAAGGGAGAATTAGTTAGACATAGTTTCCAGAGCTACAATTGAGATATCAGCTAGCATTTTTTGAGAGAAAGTGTTGATACATTGAGAATACATGAATTGTTGCAAGTTTGGGTGATTCAATATAAGTAAAGACATTGTTTTTTGGTGCTCTTTCTTGTGTAGCTTAACTTTGCATGGTTCTTGTTATTCCAGATCTTTAAGATTGCTTTGAGATTATTAGTTGCATGTTAAATTTTAAATTTAGATGTGATGAAATGGTGTCTATGGTTTAATATTTGAAGTGTTTGAGCAATCCTTGGTCCATACTTTTAGCAACTTGCTAATTGTAAGTTGTTGTGTAAAGTTAGCATGGGCCTTGAATTCATGTGCTAAGTTCAATTGTGGGTATTTATTCATTTCAATTGCAAAATAAGGTTGATTTGGGTGAATGCTTCATGATCTGAAAATATTTAATTCCTTAGAAGATTGCATTGTTTATGTGATATTATAGATTTAATCTGGATTAAGCAGCAATTGTTTTTGAAGGATTGGTCCACTTTAAGTGTTTAATCATTTGCATTGTTGGTCTTAGGAATTAGTTTACTTTTTAGAAAATCTCTCTAAACCCTTATCTTTTTCCATTTCTTTGAATTTGGGTTAGTTATAGGATTGAAAGCATCACCATATTGTTACATTTGATGGAAGCATACTTCCAACATTGTTCATTTGTAAGGTCCCTTATGATTACCAACATTTTCACATTTATCACTGAGTTGTTTTGCATTGTTAAGACCTGACGTTAGAGACCTTGTGGTTATCTCTTGAGGCTTGCTGATAGACAATTACCTTTCAAGAGAGATAGGATATCATATTCTATTTGAGTTGTTGTTGTGTAGAAAACACCATCAACAGATTGATGCTAGAAGGAGGGTTGAACAAAGGTGACATAGCTAGAAATTGAATGAGCCTTTATGTTGAAAATCTAGGATGTGGTAGATCTCTAAATCTGAAGGTACAAATTTTGAGTCAAGATGGAAAAGCAGTCTTATGCTTTTCATGATGGAAGCAGTCCTCAAATTGATTTTCTCAATTATGTGAGTCTCTACATAAGAGATTGGATCTTTGGAATAGTAAGGGTTTGCATCACTATTCATTATCAGACAAATGTAGAATTCACAATACCACTAGGCATAATGAGTTGGAATGCTTAGACTTTTTGGGTAAAATTGAGATGGCTTTGCAAAGAGGTATTTTCATGCGGAACACGCCCCGAACCACTAGCCTCTATAGATTTAGAGTGTATTGATACTGTAGTTAAGGCATTTACGAAGATAGTTGAAGATTAGCTTGGTGGTGGTAAGTGTTTGCAAGATTTCATCTCATCTAAATGGTGTAGAGTTCATAATGCAACCCATTCGAAGTTCACTTGTCGTTCATGTGTGGACATTATCATTAAAGTCAGGAGATACCTGGAGTGGAAAGAAAAGTCAGACAAGGAATGCACTACAGAGAAGCCAACAAATTCTAAATCTAGAAATGATATTGTAGATGTTGTTGAGGTGGTCCTGGAAGGGATTGAGTGTAAGGAAGACAAATTTGAAGCATAATAATTGACATAGGAACGTGTGAGTGAAGAGCTACCTATAAAGATCAAGGAGGATGTTCCTAAAGAGGTTAGTCAGATCTCTAAAAATACAGTGGAGGATGAGTTTCAAGAGAAAGGAGTTACCATACAAGCTCCTCCCATCCAGGATAAAAATCCAATATAGTCTAGATATGAATAGTTTGTTGCCAAAATTATAAAAGATTGGTCAAGCTTGAGTTACATAGTTTTCCTAGAGGAGTTATTGTTACCTTCCTGGTGCATAATACATGAAGAGGAGCATTTTGAATTCACATGTCTTTGATGTCAGACATCCATAAAGGATATGGAAGAACAAGTACATCTTCCACAACATACGAGGGATACTCAGAAAGATACATCAAAAAAGTCTTCGATAGAAGAATGTCAACAAGTTACTGATGAATGTCTTGAAGAACATGATGAAGCATTTAATGGAGTCAACATTCCTGATGGTTGTGATCAAGAATCTGAACCAGTGCCAATAGAAGATGAATTTAGGGAGTTTTATCATTCTAATTTTCTCCTGTTTGTTGATGAATTAAGTATTGAAAACTCGCCGACTGTATGTATTGTTGATGAGGTAGCTAATGTGGTTCATACTGATGTGCAAGAAAATTTGAATGATGTTGAAAACAATAATGTTGCAGTCATTATTGATGAGTTGGACCACACTATTGTAGGTGAAAATATGCTTAAAAATTAGTCAGTGATGCCTCCCAATGAGCATCTTGCTAAGAAATTTGTTGTGCATGATGAGGCTTCTACAATTTCCTTGCTAATTCCTCATGAAGATACTCAAACAAGTGAAAATTTTCATGTTGAGAATTCTCAATTTATTCAACCTAAATTTCATTTTGCATTGCACAGTGATGAATCTGACTCTACCTTGCATGTTTCAAGAATGAGGGGATTGTTGTACACCAATGGATACCTCATGATGATACTAGGATCAACTCTTCATAATTGGGAAATGATGAATACAACATTCAGTCTATAGAAGTACAAAAGCAAGTCATTTCTTTCCTTACTGTGCATTCTAAAGCTTATCAATTTGATTATGGAAGTGTAAGAAAGACAACTTGCATATGGATTGATCATGGTTTTAATGAGTTTCCTCAGTTGCTAACTATTCCTGTTAATGAGGTTGAGTTTGAATGTTTCATTTTTTAGCCTTATTTTGTTGAACATAAAGATGAGTTTGCATTCTTGAGGACTGTAACTATCACCTTACTACTTTTCCATGCACTAAAAATCCAAATAGGTGTGGGTTTCAGTCTACCTTGTCTAATTATGATCCAATTTGAGTCTCTTTGCACATAGTTCTAATTTGAATAAATGCAATTTTCTCTGTTGTAGGTAGTTTGCTTTTTCTCTCATCTTTCTGTTTTGGTTAGTATAGATTTGCTTTCAGTTTTCTTTTCCTTCCTACTTTTGGTTTGCTTTAGGTTAGGGTTCTCTAGAGTTAGTTTTCTTTAGAGTTTCTTTGCTTTGTTTTGTTTCTACTTTCTACTTTTGGTTAGTTTAGGTCTGCTTTAGTTTAGGTTGTTTCAATTTTGTGTTGCTTCTTCAGTTTGGGGTCCCTCTACTTTTTTTGGAGATGTTTTCATATGCACAACCATTTTATTATCTGGGATTTTTTTTTAGTATTTCACTGATGAACTTTAATCATGTGTCTTGAATTAATGGTCAAGATCTTCTATTAGTGTCAAGCAGTCTGAATGTTTTATTTAAAGAGGATGGGTCATTGGTTTGATTTTTGAACCTGAAGTATTCTAAAATATTATATCTCTCACATATCTTAAGAATATTGAGGTTGTTGTTAGGTTCCTTGTAAGGTCTTGTTAGGTGAAAAATCCTATTTTTTCTTCAATGCCACTGTGGTTCTCAGCCCTGAGTGTGAACTTCATTGTTCACGAGTTGAAATAAAGAGGAAAAGAAAAGAATATCAAAAAAGAAAAGAAAGAAAAAGAAATATTGAAAATCAAAAGAAGTGAATTCAACTTATTAGGAGTATCTGAATATCTCTACCGGGGCTATGGACACCTGGCTGGTAGTAGAGCTATGTTCAAGAGAATCACAATGATAACCTCATCGGGGCTATGGATGCCTGATTGGCAGCGAGGCTCTATCTGGGTTGCTTTTGAAGTTAGAATCCTTTACGTAGCCTAACTTGACCAAGCTTGGTTTTTGCAGTAGCTTAAGGAGAGAAATGAACTCACTTGCACACATTGGGATTTTTTAGGTTATGAAAGGTTTGGCCTACCCTCAATTTGGATTTTTTTTAATCTTGCATTTTGATTTGTTTTCCTAATATGGAGATCAAAACCAGAGATTCTGGGTTCATGATTCTTGTTCGTCATCAAAATGCTCTGGAGCATTTTCCTAGTAGGAGTCACCATTTGTTGTGCACTTTTCACACACATGCCCCACCAGAGGCAGGGACCCTCTTTTGGTTGTTTCATTCTCTGGCTTTGTTGTTGGCTGCATTATTTGCACTTGAGGTGTCTTTTGCAACATCATGATCAAAAGGTCTATCTCTTTAAATTTTTCCTAAACTTGGAATTTCAACTTAGGGGTAAAATTGGTTGAGTATATGAGAAGTCTAGAAAATTCGAGCTCCCTCAGATTCCCAGAGGTCTAGTCCGTCTGGAGATTCTGAGCTACCTCATATTTTCTGTGAGTCTGTCTGTCCAGAAAATCTAGTCCCGGTCAAACTTTTTGAATCTGTCTCCCATCACATTCTCGAGTTCTAAAGAGTTTGGTAGCCTTCGGTCTTGGTTTGTTTGAGAAACCTTATTGTTTGATTTGGTTTGTTTCATTTAATGGCTAAGGTTCTTGAGATTAATCTTTTTTCTCAATTATGCTAATGCTATCTTGGAAAATGGAATTCTCAGTCACTATGATTGTCCTCATTTTGCACAAGTGTGAGAAAGCTGGTTTATATTTAAATACATGTGTATTTCAAGCTTCTTGTTTGCACTTCAATTCTTTAGGTTTAGATATGACTTCCCTTGCAAGTTAGGTTTGAGAGGTGGATTCTTCTATGCTCGCATGTAAATATAAAACTCCACTATATTATTATAAGAGAAATGGGTTGTGGTTCATTCATCTTTAGATCCTTTCATCCTATTTTGCATAGATTTTGTTGTCTAGATAATTGGCATACTCGGGCTCATTGAAAATTTTAAATATGGAAGGTGAAATTGTGACATTTACTACTAACCGCACTTTGTAGGCTTTTGATTCATGTTCCCTCAACCTTTCTAGGGACATTTACACAACTTATTTGAGATGTGACTCCAGAGAAAATTGGTAATAGTATTCAAGGTTTTTGAAAGAACCAGTGGTGTATGGAAGAGCTTCACCGAGATTCAATGCATAGAAGGCGGATTATATCAGTAACAAGAGGGGATGTATAAAGTGGTAATATTATTGTGAACTTGAGGATGAACACACAAGAAAAAAAAAGTATTAAGTGCAATGTGATGAAGGTCAAGTTGTGAAAATCCAGTTATGCAAGAAATTCCCAAGAAAAGGACGAAGTGTAAGTTTTGGGGATTCCTTTAGACCAAGAAATCCTGGAGAACTATAATTCCACAAGGCCTTCAGTTTCATGTAGAATTCTTCCATATTTGCAAGTGTTCTGGCAGTCTAGTTACTTGATTGATCGATCTGTCGAGCAACACACAGTACAAGGGGTGGTTTGTTGTTGGTTTGATTCAGTGGGAATATATAAGCACGACTTATTACATGGTAAAATATGTGAAGATATGAGTAAGATGAATAGCTCATGCCATACAAGATTTGTGGGCAGCCATGTGATCATTTTCGGAACAATGGAAGAAACACAAAGGATGAAGTTTGTCAGAATATAAAATTCAATACTAAGATGAATGGTTAGGATAATCGAAATACTAAGGAGCACTTTCAATTTGTGAAATTCATGACAGGAAAATCCAATTACGCATGAAATTTTTGAAGAACAACAAATTCGGAAAATCTGAGCAAGCATGAAATTCTCGAAGTATTAGATCTCAGAGATTCCGAGCACCCTCAGATTCCTTGAGAGAAGTGATGTTCAAAAAATATGGCTATGTGAGAAATCCTCGAGGCCCGAAAATTTCTAAAATTCTTAATTCCACAACAATGCGAGATATGCTGAAAGAAATATGGTTTCAACGTGTAATGCATAGGTGAATGAATTGAATTCATAATTGTGCAAGAAGAAGCTCCAAGTTGGGACAAGTTGCTTGAGCTATGGGGGTAGCCTAAGTAAAGAAAGAGAGCTAGGAAAGTTTCTAAGATGAAATGAGTATCACCAAGTTGCTTGAGTAGTGGGGGCATCCTAAGAAAAGAAAGAAGCTCCAGTGGTGTCCCCTAAAACACCTAAATATGTGCAAAAAAACCATTCAAAAATTAAATCATTGGAGACAAGATGAAATGAGAATTAACAAGAAGTAGAGTTACTATTGTTGGTGAGATAAATCTATGTCTACTTTTTGAAGTAGAACTAAAGACAGTGAATGAAGCATGTAAATATGAGCATTGGATGGAAGGTATGATGGAAGAACTTATGTAGATTGAGAAAAATAAAACTTGGGAATTGGTCCCTAGACTAGTAGATAAAAACATAATTGGATCAAAGTGGGTATTCAAAAACAAGTTGAATGAGAACAGAGAAGTAGTTAGAAATAAAGCAAGGCTTGTGTGTAAGAGTTACTCACAAGTAGAAGGTATAGATTTTTAGGAGACTTTTTCTCTAGTGGAAAGAATGGAAGCTACCAGAATGTTTTTAGCATTTTCTCCTCATAAATATTTTAAGGTCTATGAGATGGATGTTAAGTCCACATTCTTGAATGGTGAGCTAGAGGAAGAGGTCTACATGGAACAACCAAAAGGATTTTAGTTGTTAGATCAACTAGATATGGTTTGCAAAAGTAAAAAAGGATTTATATGGATTGAAACAATCTCCTAGAGCTTGGTATGCAAAGGATATATAGATATTTGATTCAGCAAGGTTTCAACAAAGGTATGACAAATAGTAATCTATATTTTAAGATTGAAAGTGACAAAATCTTGATAGTGGTTGTATATGTTGATGACATTATCTTTGGAGGAAATGAAACAATGTGCAAGATGTTTGCTAAAGAGATGCAAAAATAATTTGAGATGTCCATGTTTGGTGAGATGAATTTCTTTCTTGGGGTACAAATTAATCAAACAGAGAAAGGAATTTTTATTTCAAAATCAAAGTATGTAAGAGAAGTGTTGAAGAAGTTTGGGATAGATGGTTCCGAACTGGTATGCACTCCTATGGTGACTGGTTGCAAATTGAGTAAAGATGATGATTCACCTAAGGCTGATCAGAGCAAGTATAGATCTATGATTGGAGGACTATTGTATTTAACTGCTACTAGACCAGATACCATGCATGTATTTTGTCTTGTGGCTAGATTTCAAGAAGACCCTAAAGAAAAACATATTGTTGTTGTTAAGAGAATATCTAGATATTTGAATGGCACTTTGAATTATGGCTTGTGGTATCCTAGGGATATTGACTTTACACTAAGTGCTTACACAAATGCAGATTGGGTTGGCTATGTAGATGAGAAAAAAAGTACAAGTGGTGGTGTATTCTTTCTAGGTTGTAGATTAGTGGATTGGTTGAGTAAAAAACAAGATTTAGTTTCTTTATCTATTGTTGAAGCTGAGTATATTGTTGTTGCATCTTGTTGTACACAAGTTTTGTGGATGAAACAAATATTGAAAGATATCAAAATAATTTATGATAATACTATTTCTATCTTCTATGATAATACAAGTGAAATTAATATTTCAAATAATCTAGTGATGCACTCAAGAAAAAAACATATATCTATTAGGTATTGAACTTTTTGAGAGAAAAGGTTGTCGATAATGAAGTAAAGCTTGAGTATGTGCCAACAAAGGATTAGATTGCTAATATATTTACGAAGGCTCTTACTGAAGATACTTTTGAGTGTCTCTAGGAGAAGTTAGAGATCATTGTCCCTCCTTTATTGAACTAGATGCATATGCAAATGCATTAGTTTGGTGGATCTATGGATCTATCTTTCTTCTAGACTAATGTTTTAGTGGCTACCTCTTAGGAGGAGTAGGTAGTGTCATGTATTGTCATTGAAAGAGTATTTTGTTCTTAATGTCAAAGGGGAAATCAATGTAAAATATCTTTTTCCTTTTCCATTGATGTCAAAGGGGGAGAGAAAGATGAGAGAGAGTATCATGTGAAAAATATTATAAACTAAGGGGGAGAAAAAGAAAGTAAATTCATGAGGAAATGTGTTCAGAGCTATTGTGTTGTCTTTGATGGTTTTTCACATCATATGTTGCCATCAATGACAAAGGGGGGGATTTTTTCAAGTATGAAAGTGTTGTCATTGATACCAACTAGTTAATTGGTTATCAACTAGTTGTTGTTGTCATTGATGTCATGGATAATGGTTATTGGTTGTATATGTCAAGGATATTGAGAAAATTGTAATGAAGAAAGGTTGCAAGTATTCAGTTGTTGCTTCAGGTTTTTCTCTGGGATTTGCTCCTATGTTCATGTGGTTCAGATACATTGATCATGGTTTTCAGAAGTTGCTATATCCAAATTTTGGTGTTCTGGATCATTGTATAGTGCAAGTTGTGTTCACCAATTGTGAATTGTGTTTTTCTGTGTATTTGGCTGAGTTTCGGGAGAAATGTAGTTGCTCCAGATTTCTTCTTGTTTGAGTTTTATGACTTGCAGTTCTAGAGTTAAGCTGATATGATCATATTGAAGATAATTTTTTTATCTAGAAGGATTGGATCGTGTTAAGGTTGTATGTGCTTAATTGATTTATGAGTTTTACACTAGTTTGGTTGACCTTGTGTTAAACACTACTTGTGAAATTCATGAAGTGTGTTGGGAATTATTTGGGTCCTCATCAAGCATGTGATTGGGTCGCCCTCATTCTAAATCCACCATAAAATGTTTTGGCATTGACCTAATTTGAATTTAATTGGTGTATGTCTAACTTTGGATATGTCACAAAGTTGAAGATGGTATAAATAAAGGATGAGATATTGGTGAAAGGTATACAAATAAATAGAGAAAGATAGATGTGAAATAGTGTGTATTTGATGCAAGTTTGGTAGATTAGTGAGAAATCTAATTGTTGAGTTTTTGGAAGTAGTGAGCTAAAGGTGTACTCTATCATTCATGCATGTCTACAAGTTTTTGAGCGAGTTGTGGTGGAAATATTTGTTGTATTGGGATTGTCTTCTCTCTATAACAAATCTATTTTATCTTCTTTGTATTTGTGTGGTAGTGAGCCCTCTAGGTGGTTAACCCTTGTTGGACAGTGGGTCCTAATTCAAAACATAAGTCTTGTTTTGGCAATGAGCCTTTGTAATCGGTTTTGATATTCTTTATATTGTGAGCTAATCCTCACCATGGTTTTTCCCTTGTTTGGTTTTCCATGTAAATCAAGTGTTATTGTATGTGTGTGATGTTTTCCAATTTTTTCTTTTGCACGTAATGATTACTCAGATTAGCAAAGTAAAGGATTTGTGATTGATCTAATTTTTTTTGAAAGTTTTAAAGGATTAATTTGTCACAACTAATTCACCCCCCTCTTAGTTGTCTTATCAACATAACATGCCACCTCCTAGAAACATTTTGCAATTGTGTACTTTACAAGGAAGAATTCAAGCTATTTTTCATTTTGTAGCATCTTTAGCAGTCCGAACATTACCCTTCACGTATCTTCTTAAGAAAGAGGTTTAGTTTAATTGGAATGAGGATTGTAAATAGGCCTTTGAGAGTTTGAAAGATTACCTTGCTACTCCACCTATTTTACAACCTGGTATGCAAGAAAAACCATTCATCCTTTATACAACAGCATTGGCCCATGCTCTTACAACATTGTTGGCTCAACAAGATGAAAATGGTAAAGAACATCTTGTTTATTACATTAGTTGACCTTTAATTGATTATAAAACATGATACACAATGATAGGAAAACAATGTTTGGCTCTTGTATTCACTACTAGTAAATTGAGACATTACTTACTTAATGCCAAAATACATGTGATGATGAAATTTGATCCTTTAAAACATCTTTTCCCTAAAATAGATTTGTTCAAACATTTAGCTAAGTGGGTTATGTTGTTAACTGAGTTTGACCTTAATTTTTTCATGAACTTGAGGGATGTGTTGCACAAAACAAGGAGACCAAGGGCACACACCTTCCAAAAATCATGTCCTTTTATCTTACATCTAGAGTTGTGTTTTGCTTCAGTCTTATAAGTCCTTTTGTATCTTGTGCTAAGGTAGTGATCCTTAGTTTGCAAGTCTCTCTTTGGTATTGAGCCTTTATATTGCGAGTTAACTCTCATAGTGGTTTTTCCCTCATTGGGTTTTCCACATAAATCTAGTGTCTCCTTTTGCATGTGTATGTTCTCTATTTCTTTCTCATTTTTTTTATTTGATTAGAGTTAGAATTGTGATATCTTTCTTTATTGTAGTTGTTGAAGGGTCAAATTGTAATATCTTTCTACTAATATGCTTAAGGGTTTTCGGTTGTGTTAAGAAGTTTTTATTGGGATAAAGAGTTTCTCAGTTTTGAAAGGGTTCAAATTTTGAGTGGACTAATTCAGCCCCTCCCCCTTCAATCTCTAGGATTGTTCAACAATTGGTATCAGATCCAAGTTCCTCATAAAGAAGCCTGACGACTTTAGGTAAAGATATGGGATGGCACATCATGGTGCACACAAGGGTCCTAGCTTTGACGAGACTAATTATGCATTCCAAAAATTGAGAATGGAAGGAGACATAAACTCCCAAGGGTTTGGTGTATGGAAATCAGTCAAGTATGGTTATAATTATTTTGCTAATCCTCCAATAGATCCTACTAAAATCAGATTTTATGAATGCAATTCCAAAGATAAGAATGCTCTCTTATGTGGATTGGTTGATTTAAAGCTTTTGAAGGTGATGAATTGCAACTCTACTAAGGATTTGTAGGAAAATATTAGTAGTACCTATGAAGATGACACTAAGTGAAGCAAGCTAAGATGTAGATCTTTAAAGGTAGATTTGTGACTCTAAAGATGATAGAAGATGAAAACACTACATGTTAGATGATTTGAGTACAATAACTTGTCTCTGGCATCACTGGTCTTGGTGGAGAAGTAAAGAGAGTGAGATATTAAAGAAGATTATGAGATCTCTTCCTAAAATTTATAGTCATAAGATGTCTATCATTGAATAATCTAAATACTTGGATTAGTACTCTGTTGATGAAATATTTGGTGCTCTTATTACCTTTGAAATGAGAGAGTTTGATCAAGATGTTCCAAAAAGGGAATTTCAATTCAAAGCCAATAAAAATATTGAAAGATGACTCTACTGATCAGAATGATGACTATGACAAAGTTGAAGCAAACTTTGTGAGAATTAAAGAAAGGAACTAGAAAGTACAAAGGTAAGTTATCTTTCAAATGTTTCAATTGTGGAAGGATTGGTCATTTTGCTTCTAAATGTTCTTATAAAGAATCAGATGATAGTAACAAGAGAGATAAGATTAAAAGGGGTCTCTATTCCAAGGAGAGCAATGATTCCTTAAAAGATGGGAATGACTCAAATGATGAAACCCTCTTTATGGCCTTTAATGCTAATAATAGAAAGTGCAATGTTGAAAAATATAAGGATTTTAGCTCATTGAGTGATGAATACATGTTCTCTTATGATCTATATCTAGAATCAATAGAACCTAGAGGTTGGGACTTCAATTTAGATGATTAGGAAATAGGTTTTGAAGGAAAAATTTAGTCTACTTTGAAAGACCCGAATAAAGCAAGGGAACTAAATCAAAAATATGAGAGCTTTCTTGAAAAATCAAAGGAATAAACTAAAAAATTGAAAGCCAAAGTAGAAGGTGGTAAAGAATGTGAAATCAAACTAAAAAAGGAAAAATATATGATCTCTAATTTAAAAGAAAAGGTTGAAAAAGGAAAGAGAATTGAAGATTGCTTGAATGACAAGATCAATAATACAACAACTAAATGCTTAAAAATTGAGCAAGAAACTATCACTCTGAGGAATTCTCTGAAAAGAGAAAAACAATAAATTGGCAAAAGGGAAATTTCTGGTCTTGAGAATAACTCCAAATCAATTGGAAGGCTTGAAACAAAGGAGGAGAAATTTTGCACTGGATATTCTAAGAAGAATGCCTCTGAAGAAGTAAAGAATGATCAAGATGGATTCATCCCTATCTAGAAACAAATTTTTTTCATAATTTCTCCACCTAAAATGTAGCATTCTCCTACTAGGCTCAATCAATCTTTTCATGGTTACTATTTTTCTTGCAATAAATTTGGACATAAGGTTGTTGATTATAGAGCTAAACAACTTGAAAGGAATGATAACATGAGTACAAGATCCTTTGTGCCTCAAAGAAACAATGTTATTTCATTTCATGTATATTGTTATGCTTGTAACTATTTTGGTCATAAAGCTATTGAGTGTGGATCTAAGATGAAGAGGAACAACTTTGTTCTGGAACACAACATCATGTTCTACAAATGTAATAAGCTAGAACATAAAGAAAATGGTTGTAGAAGTTGTTTTCTAAAACCACCAGTTCAAAAAAAGGATGACACCACTAATCAACCAAAGAAAGGAAATGAAAAGGTCTGGATGGAAGACCATGGGAGGAAGGATGATTCTACACTTGTGCACTTTGCACAAGATTCTAAGATAAACTGAGATAGAGCATTATCTTAGGGGGAGGTTAAATTTGTATAAATTTTAGCCCCCTAATGAGACCAGATGTTGAAGACTTCAACATGAAATAAGAATTGGATTAAAACATATGGTGTGCAAGTTTACGAAGCAAGGATGAACCTTTGTTGAAGGTTCTGGTGTAAGAAGGTGTGCGAAGATTGGTACACATGTTTTGATTAATATCATTACAAGTTGGTGTAGCACACACAAATATAAGACAAGTTTTAGAAGTTTTCCAAGGAATTCACTATATATATCCTAAGGCGAATCATGATATATTTTGGGTCACTTTCCTCCACAGTGTAAGATTTGATCTTGTGGTTCAAAACATGGGTTAATCAAGATGTGAAGGTGTTATATCCAAGTTGTCATATCTTTACACCTTTTGTAGTAAAAGAAGTAAATTCTCTGGTAGAATAAAGTAAGGTTGAAAGCTTGTTAGAATTCTCTACATTCCTCAGGAAAGGATGTATTGTCCATACAATCTTGTGGATATGTTTAGGATTATTCAATGAATGCTACTTTATTATAACGGGAAATTTGGTGGTCTACAAGTACATTATGCTAGATTGGATAAGTACCTACTTTAGCAAGGATTCAAAAAAGGTAATGCAGATAATAATTTGTACATTAAGGTTCAACAAGACAAGGTGTTGATTGTGGTTGTATATGTTGATGATATCATCTTTGGTGAAGATTATGATATGTATAAAAAAAATTCAGAAGAGATGCAAAAATAATTTGAGATGTCAATGATTGGTGAGTTATCCTTCTTTCTTGGGATTCAAATTATTCAAAAAAATGATGGTATCTTCATTTCTCAAGCTAAATATTTCAAGGAGATGTTGAAAAAATTTGGTATGGAGGATTCAAAACTAGTGGGTACTCCTATGGTGACTAGTTGAGAAAATTTGATGAGTCCCTAGAAGTTGATCAAACATTGTATAGGTCTACAATTGGAGGTTTACTATACTTAACTACTTCTAGAATTGATATCATGCATGTAGTATGTTTGGTTGCTAGATTTCAACCAATCCTAAGTAATCTCATGAAAAATTTGGGAAAAGAATACCTAAAAAGAACTCCAAATTATGGCTTTTGGTACAAAAAGGATAATAATTTTTCTCTCAATGCCTATACTGATATGCATTTGGTAGTTGTATGGATGACTAGAGAAGCATAAGTGGAAGTTCTTTCCTTTTGGGAGATAAATTGGCCTCTTTGTTTACTAAAAAGTAAGGCTCAATGTTTTTTTCCTCAACAAAAGTTGAATACATTGTTGTAGCATCTTGCTACACTCAAGTGTTTTGGATGAAGTAGACCTTGAAGGATGTGAAGGTAGTTTATGTTGAACCTGTTCATATATTGTGCGACAACACAAGTGCAATTAATATTTCTAGAAATATGGTAATGCATTCAAGGACTAAAAACATTTCTATTTGGTACCATTTTCTAAGAGAGGGGTATGTGTAGGATCATCATGGAAAAAATAGGCCCTTAAGTGGTGAAAAATTTAGAAAAATCAGAGTTAGGCAACTTGACGTAAAAATTTGAATAAGTTATCTATATTATTTCAAAAATATGTAAGAATAGAATCTGTTGCAAATTTAATGTAGTTTCTAAACTACTAGGTTTATTAAAAAAAATATATATTTGGTGAAAAATTGAAATTTCAATGTAGTATCACTTAAATTTCAAGGAAAAAATAAGTAGGTGTCTATTTGACCACCCTAACCACATTAAAATGATAATATTTTTTTATAATATTTTATATATAAGTAGAGGAATCATGTCCCAATGTGATGCATATTTTTTTGTAATTATTTTCCAAGTAAATAATTAATTATGATTTTTTTATTACAACTTTTAAAAATATAAAAACTTGTATGTCTGACCACCTTAACTTGGTCAAAACTTCATGAAATTCTTTTTTTTTCAATCCTATAGTATGTGAAGCATAGAATGCGATGCATGTTTTAGATTCAAAAAATGTGACACCGTTTGAAAGCTATTGATTTTTTCAATCAACCTATCAATTAGGACTTTAGTTGTAATTCAAATAGAAAATGAATAATAATTATTTATTAAATTCAAAGTAAAACATAATTTATATTGGTGGAAAGCTGAGAATCTCCTTTAAAAAACCCTTTTTGTTTCATCAATTTTGGGTAAAAAAGTCGTCGTCGGCTACACATACCCATCATAGATCGCCACTTTTTTGGCCCATCATGATCCTACACATACTCATAGAAGGTTATAGAAAATGAAGTTAGAATGGAGTATGTGCCTGCCAAGGATCAAATTGAAGACATTTTTACCAAGGCACTTTCAAAGGATACTTTTGAGTATCTACAACAAACATTGGGGGTTATTGCCCCTTTTTGTTCTAACTAGATGCATAGATGGTGCATCATTCGAGGGGGAGAAATTCATGACATGTCCTTTCTCCTGGATTGATGTGTTCTCCCACTCAAGGTGAAATGGTAGTAAGGGAGAGTTTGATGCAGTTGTGCAAGAATTGTGAAATAGTGTTTGTTGCACCTATAGCACACACACCCCATTCTAAATAGGGACCCTCTCTTTCGCTTTTGTTAGGTTGTGTTCGCTCCTAAATGGGTTGTTTTTCTTTCACCTCATTTTGTGTGCCCCCTATTTTTGAGTCCTATGTGGTCAAGGAGTCCAAACTTTTCCATCTTAAATTGACCAAGTTTCATCGCTTCCAAAATTTCCAAGTCTTCAGCCTCTGTAGAGTTCCCATGGTAGTTTTCTTTCAAACTTTGAAACTGCTGACTTTCATTCAATGTGGGTCTGCCCCATACAAAATTTCATGGAATCTTCGCTATTCCAAACTGTCGACTCAAGAAATCCTCCCGCCTCATGGGACCTGCAACTTCCTTTGCAATTTCTGTCGATGACTCACTAAATGGTTGACTTATGGGTGTCGTCCACTTTGCGGGCCCCGCCGTTCTTGCCACCTTCTTTTGAAATGAGCATCCACCAACCTCAGCCGTCATTGTACCTGCATTAATGGTGAGCATTAAATGTTGAAAAGGCTATAAATAGTAATTTTTTGACAAGTCATTTTCACCTGCACACTTTCAGAAGACTTGTCACAACTTGCTGTCATAGCCGCCCTCGTGCTTGTGAAGTCTTGCTGCCACTTAGCATCAGATTCTTCATCAAAATTTTGCAGGTCCACCAGGTAGAAACTCTACCATGCACTATATTGTGTTTTTCCTTCATTGCTATAAACTTGTTAAAATTTTGAGGAAGGAAACTTAAAAAATTGGTTAGAAAACATCATAGCAAACAAAACCCATATCTTAGAAATCAAAAATCCTTTGGAAATCTCCCACGAACTTCGAAGCACTCGACCTTTGCCTCCTTTGGGCTTGCATTTGTGAGAGGGCACTCACCCTTGGCTGCAATTCAAACTTAAATGAAAACATGAGTTGAACTGAGATCTTCCAACGCTATCGAATTTGTAAATGCAAGCTTCTGCACCTAAGACACCCTTTTGTCACACAGTTTTAAAATGGCCAACCTATCTTGGCTACCTACATTGTGGGCCTCGCGCAATCCATGTCCACCAATTAAAATTAAGTGCATAAACCATCTCAGTGGACCATCCATTGTGGACCTCCGCCATCCTTTCGCCGTCGCCCACCTAGCCATTCCCAAATGGTGAAATCTTGAGTTCATTCCGGTAGTTAGACCCCACCTCGGCCCTTTCCATCCAATCTCCTATGCTAAGAAAATGACTAAGTGCTAGCCTTTTGTTGGGGTCCTCATTACAGACCTTTTTCTATGGGATTCCACTTCAAGTTCACCATCCTAAACGGCCCCGGTAGACCATCCCTTTTCCTCACAGAGCCCGCACTCACTTCCTCCATCTGGGGTCCAAAACCAAACAATTAAGTGTCAAGCACCTTACAGGTTGACCCACACAGGTGGCTACCTGTTGAACTCTGTCCTACTCTCATCTCTTCAAACCACCAACGACCTCCATCGGCCTGCTATGTGGAACCTGACTTCATGAGAGACGTCCACTCAATGATGAACCAATAACTTGATTTCAAGGACTCCTCCGGACCCGACCATGAAAGCTGACCTATGCAGACTGTTGTCCTCTTCCCGTCATCCTAAACAACAGTCGCCCAACATCCTTTCGCACCTCCTGACCTGCACCTAACTGAACTATCTAGAATCCAAAGAGAAAGGGTGTTTTCCTCCAAGACCGTAGGTCTCGCATTGTGGGGTACTGCCTTTCTAGAGCCATTTTTAGATGGTAGAGCTCCAAATAGCCAAGAGGCTCCCTGCATCCACATACCCTGAGCTTGTATGACAAAATTATTGACTTAACACCTCCAAAGCCTCAAAATCAATTTAACCCATGTGCTAAAATGATCTAATCCACTCAATGGGCCTCTTCTCATGACAAAATTATAATGTGAGTGGAACCATGTGGGCCATTATGCCATGTTTTTCATCCTTTTGCAACTTCCTCCAAAATGGTTGCTAGCCCAGGGAAGTCCACACCCCTAGGCTCGCATTGTCGTAACTCCCTCAAACAAAAGGCTAACGATAATTTGAAAGAAATTTTGGGATCTTTGAATGATGAATTACTTGATCTAACATCTTTTTTTGTAGGATTTCGCTAACATTTCTCATGTTTTACACTTGAATGTACTTACTGCTCCCTTGGTTGTAGGATATATGGAACTAGTTGTGGGACCTTCAAAAGCGTCTGCAGAAAAAGAAAAGGGCAAGAAGCCAGCCAAAGCACCTAGGGGTAAACAAGAAAAATACCACATGAAGTACAAGTTCCAAGGAGAGGAACTTAAATCAAAGGTCACCATAGACTAGGACAAGATCTCAAACACCAACTTGGGGCACATTGATATCGATGAATTCAAGCAAAGGGTCATCGTCAACCCTACCACAAAGAATTCTAGAAGGATCAAAAGAAGTTGGTTGACCAAGGCTATTGGTTTTCCACCTACCCTCATAGCTCCCAAACTAGTAATGGCCTGTAGAGAGGCATATCAGGAGAGCAGGAAAAGAATAGTGGATAGAGATGGAAACATATTGGTTTATTTCTCCTCCAAGTCCATTGGAAAGACTTTCCATATGCCTACCTTCGATGAAATGGAAGAAACGACTAAGGAGTATGCTAAAAGCACATGGAAAGCTGACCCCCTCAAGTGCAAAAAGCTTATTAATCAGTACTAGCTGAAGGAGCAGAGAGGTAGTGCAAACAAGGTACCCCAGGAGCTCTTTAGGAGTGATTTCTACAAAGATTACCATGACTCGGTAACCTTACTGAGCAAAGTTATGGGTCTCCCAACTGTAGCATTCTTACAAGAGTGGTTGTTGTATTTTATAGAGGAAATCATCAAGGGAAAGACCCAATTCCATTCGGTAGGCATGATTAGCAATTTCCTACATGAGCAATTTGTGGCAGTAAATAAAACCTCACAATTCTATATGACTTCATATCTAGTCTACCTACTCGTCGACTGTGCTCAATACAGAGGACTATCTGTAGCCTTGAGTCAGACTCCAAGGAGAGAATTGAAGGTATATGACAGGTATCCTCAACTTCAATTCAGAAACTTCAAGAAAGACTACTACAGAGTCAACAATTCCTTCATCAAGCATATTATCAAATTGCTTGGAGGTGACTTCAAAAGGAGAGCCACACATAGTGCTAACACCTTCATCCACTAGTTCGGCTTTCTGTTTATTCAGTTTCCCAAGTTTACATACATTCGAACTAAGGGATTCTCGGAGAGACCATATAAGTTGCCCAGGTACCCAAATGACTGGTCAGTACTACTCGAGCTCTCCAGGAAATTGTAGCATGCTCACATGCTGCTAAGTGACAAACATAGGCCAAGGATTCCTTATCTCCTTACATTTGGCCAGGGAATGTATGCAATCCCTGCATCTCAGTGTGTAGAATATTCTGATCAGGAGTTACATGAATACAACTTGGAGCTCCACACTGCTAGGCCATAGATGGATTTGTATGGAAAATTGAAAAAGATGGTTGGAAAAGAGTATGCCCACCTCCATGATGTCAATGAATTTTGGGAAAATTGCAAAGATGAAAAAGAAGTGTGTATGAGGCATTAAATGTGCATGACTACATATTTTGTTAAGATAGTCAACCTGTTTCCAGTGCTGAATCAAATTTTTGAAGATGAGAACATAGTGATTGATTCAAGGTACAATTTCGTTGCCAACCTGTCATTGCCATTAATTGATTAGAATGAGGAAGAGGTCAATGACCTCGACATTCTAATGAATCCCATAGAAGCAAGGACAAAACAATGGATTGATGGGCATATTTCTCAACTAAAACTTCAAGGAGCTAATTTAACATATATTGGGCTCGATGATGAGCCAGAAAGCGAGACCGACAGTGCCTCTACTACTGCCCCATTCAGAGAGACTTCAAAGTATCCCCCCACTACCCATTCGAAGAAGATGAAAGAAGCAGTTGAATTCCAACCTAAACACAAAGTCTACTCAAGAAAGGCATCAAAGCATGAGCCTTCTAAGAAGGCCAAAAAATTAGGTGGATTCATAGAGATGCCCACCATATAAGAGGACTTGATCCATGAGGGAGAGGAAGACAAGGCCGAGTAACCAATGTCCCTACCTATTGTCTATGCTCTTGCTACCACCACTACTACTACTGCCACTATCATCACTGCTCTGCTTGCTTCTTCTCCACCTACAGTGGACATTTCAGTTCATCTTGCTTCCACCTCACCCACTACACCCATCTTGGTGGTATATTCTTCATCTGCTACCACTTCTCCACTCTCCTCTTCCTCCATGTCTCCATCAACAACCCTTCCATTGGCCACTATGACAACAACAATGCTCGCCCTCTTACTCCCAGAGGTCTTTGATCGAAATATGCAGAATATACCAATAGAGCTTTCTGGGGTATTGATGGATCCATGTTTCCATCAACAACCCTTCCATTGGCCACTGTGACAACAACAATTCCCACCCTCTTGCTCCCAATGGCCTTTGCTCGACATATGCAGAATATACCAATAGAGATTTCTAGGGTATTGATGGTTGTTGTTGCTCTCCTTGTTCCTCCTCCTGAGCCACCTGGAAGCCACAATGAAAATTTCCAAAGCCAGCCAAAAAATGAAAGAGGAAGCCACAATGAAAATTTCCAAAGAAATCGAGAAATGAGAAAGGGAGGCAGCCAAAGAAATGAAAGAGGAAGTGGATGATTATCATGAGCATCTTGAATATCAGAACCTATTAATTGATGAAATGGTGTATGAAGAAGAGGGAACACAATCCTCTAAAGAAGACATCGAATACCCCAATTCTAAATACATCATGGAAACCTCTGATCAAGAACTAGAGGAGGAACTTGCCAAACAATTGAGGGATGTTGGTGAAGAAGTTGAGATACCACCTTATGAAGAAAAGAAAGAAACAGATGACAAAATGGAGGTAAACACAGAACCTCCAATCGGGGAACAAGATGAGAGCCCTAAAAATGATGAAGAAATGCCTCCTTTGCATGAAGAAGAAGAAGAAAAGGAAGAGGAAAAGAAAGAAGAAGACAAGCCTCAAGAGGAGGCTGAAGCAAGAAAGAGTCTAGAAGCAAACCATTATGAAGAGAATGTGCAACAAGAGTAAGAAGAAAAGATATTTGAAGGGGAGGATAGCCCTAAAGAATATAAAACCACTGAATCCCTAGAGACTAAAATAGTGTTCATTCGAGATTCAAATGAAGACGAGGGAGAAAAGACATAATAGAAGACTCTGGGTAGAAAAAAAATGGAAATTCAGCATACCTGAGAAGAGGAAGGTGATCGAGAATCATCGAAAGAGGGATCCCAGATGCTTGCATGGTCGGAAAAGCAATTAGAGAAGAAGACCCCTACACTTATGGATCCGAAGGCAAGGCTAGAAGCCATTCTGGCTCAAGCACAAATAACCACAAAGAAGGAAAAGAAGCCAAGGGTGAGATCCCACTTGATAATGGATGCCTCAGGATCCAAGACTGTGTAAATAGCTACTCCAGTGGTGGAAGGAGGAGTTAGCTATAACATTTCCACCATTGATTTGGGGAAAACCACGAGGGAGCAGAAAATCAATCATCTTTAGGGATTAGTTGCCACCATTGTGCACCAAATGAATAAAGACCGATCTACTAAGGAGGAATTAAAAGCACAAGTGGCAAATTTAACAACCTATATACAATAATGGTCATCCACCAAAGATCTTCCCACCACGTCTTCAACACCACCACAATTATTGTCCAAGGATCATATCAACAAGCTAGAAAAGAGAAAGAATTGGACCAGGGCCACTGAGGATTGGTTTCAACGGGTCATCTACAATGGGCATATGGGTATTAATTGTGCCGCTAGAATGGAAAATAAGTTCCTAGAAGTGCAAAAACAACTAGAAGGCATAAGAAAATTCTGCACCGACATCCCAAAGCTATATAGGATCACAATCCTAAAATTGAGGCTATTCTCAAGATGCTTGAGAAAATGTGGGAAAAGGAGCTTGCACTAGCAAAGAAGGACCATTGGCTAGTGGAAACATGGAAGATGGGCCTTGATCATAGGTGAGATCTTCGAACGGGTGCTCCACAAAGTGGAGCTTGATATTTGTTGGGCTAAAGAGACCAAGATGGTTTGTGAGGAATACCTCAAACTGATGATAGATTTTGACATGCCTGTCATCGAGATAGATCTAGAAAAGATAAGGCCACATTTCCTCAAGAAGATGGAGGATGGAGCTACTGATGTCCTCGCACCAGACTTCATGGATTTTAGAGCTTGTGCCTTCGCCCAATCCGAGCAAGTTATCAAGAACACTCCCAAATGTGATAAGGGCTGGGATGTAATTATCAGCCTGTCAAAGAAATTCAACTTTCAAGTGCTCTAATCTAATATAATGGAGTGGAATAAGCTTCATACATTGATCAAAAATTTTGTGGAGTATGCTACTGTGAAGAAGCATGAAGGAAATCCAGTGATTGATGACAAATTATTCATAGTATAGTTGCAACAAAGGTAATCAACTACAAGATAAAAGTTCTACAGTGTTGCCCACAAGAAGACAAAATAAGCTAGAGGACAAAATGTAATTTTATATTGTAAAATATTTGGGGGTAGATGAAACCCTAATTTGTAGTAAATCTTGGCCACACAATGAGATTAAATCTTGGCCATTCATTTTGCTTTTTGGACACTATAAATAGGGGGTCTCCTCTCATTTTCAAGAGAGAGTTGAGTTGTTGTAAAGACACACTAGTGGAATTTTAATAGAAATTCATTTATTTTGGTGGATTCTTGAGTTCCTTTGCATGTTGCATGATTCTTCTTCTCATAGTTAGTGAATTTGAATAGATTAACTTTGTTGTTCCATGTTTTAGCTTACTTTAATAGATTAGTTAGTGTTGTTCATTGATGGTGAAGAATTTTGTTGTGTTGATGCCCTTCCTTATTCATGCTTTTTGTTGTTTATTGATGATAAATTGCAATGTAAAGCTAGTCTAAACATTGTCTGAATGTTGCACTTAAATTCTATCTTTTGTTCATGTTTTATGGTGAATGAATGGTTGAAATCTGCAGACCTTAGAATATTGCACTAGTTTCATGAGACTGTGAATTAATCTGGTTAAGTGGGACTTAGTTTTAGGAAGGTTGTCCACTATAGCATCCTCCATTGTCACTATTCATCAGTAGTTTCAGGTCTAGGAACTTACTCTTTTCCTTGCCCTTTTGACTTTTCTTTTAAATAGTAACTTTAGATAAAGTTCATTACACATTGTAAAGCCAAATCTAAAGATCAGAGTGGAGTTTGAGACTGCTATCCTGAACTTGCAGCAATAGAGTAACACTTCATAAATTTTACAAACTCCATTCAAAGAATCAATTCCCCTCCAACTTAACTTACATAAGGCTGCCCTATGATTACTAGCAATATCACATTGAACCAACTAAGATATTCCAAAGCATGTCATGACTTGAAACTCGAGAGACCTTGGGGTAGTAATTTGTAACTTGTTGCAAATTTCTACCTTTCAAGAGAGGTAATGCACCTACACATTTCCTATGTTGAGAAGTGCTAAAACACTCATCAATAGTGTTGTTGATCAAAGGGCGAGAACGTGGTGCTACTTCAATTAAAGATCATTTTTCCCTTTGTTCTTGAAGTTAGAAGATTTACTATTGTAAGTAAGTTTACATATATCCATTTGTCCTTGATGTCAAAGGGGGAGAGTAAATAGTTTCATTGTCATTAATGTCAAAGGGGAGATTGTTGGAATTTTTTGGCATTGATGTCGACACTAATTGTTGGTTGTCATTGATGTCAACACTCAAGGAGATTTGTTTGAGATTATTGGAAGTTGGGTGTCATTGATGTTAGCACTTGGTACTGATGCTTGGGAGATTATTGGAATTAGTTGGTACTAGTGTCCTTGCTACAATTGACATTGGTTGTCATTGTTGACAACATTCAGTATGGGATAACATTGATATATGGAAGGGTTGTTGAAGTTCATGGTTGGATGTCATGCCTTATCTAAGAAGAGTTTTTGAAGTTCATGACTAGATGTCATGCCTTATATGATGTTTTCTAAAGTTTATGGTTGGATGTCATTGAGTATGATTTCTTTCAATAGAGTTATTTTCATAATGATATAGTAAGATGAGGATTAGAAGCATTAAGATGAGAATTAGAAGCATTAGAAGTATTGCTAACAATGGAGAGATGTTGTTGAAGGTTTACATTATGTATTATGCTCTCTCCTGATGTTCCTAATAAAGCATGTGTTGTTGAAAGAAAGATCTGGCCTCCACAAGTTGCTTAAGTGTTTCTAGTTCAGGAAGTCACCTTAAAGTCTGCTTAGGAGAATGCTTTGCATTCCTCTGCTATTAAAAATATGGTCTTGTGGTTTGGGATTCAAAATTAGTTCTCAGTGTATGTTGCATTCCTATATTTTCAGGTCACCAGCATTGTCGAGGAGATTTTTGTGAATTACAAAAGGTTGGTAGTTTTGTTGGTTGTCTAGACTAGTCTAAGAAATGCTCTACATTTCTTTGCATTGATGTCTTTTCTTATGCGGCCTAGTGAATGTATTCTCAACATCTCTGCAATATCTTAGCTCAAATTTCATGTAATGAAGTGGTCCACAAGTTTATCTGTTAATGTTACATCTTCTAATCATGTGTTTTATGCTTCTTGGATGAAGTGTTATGTTCCTGTTTGATCTGTGGTAGCTATTGAAGGCATGACAATATGAAAAAAATGTATGGAAGTATTGTTGGATGTTCACGAAACATCCCCATATGACTACATTGTGTCTTGAGTTGGTTTTTTGGGTTATTTGTAGATATTTGACTGACAAGGCTTGTTCCTTTACTTACGCCATGTGCTTGGGGGTTTGTGCCAATAATTGAAGATGTTTCATGATAGATTGGGGTCTTGACCTATCTTTTTTGGGACTACATCAAATAAATTCAATTGGAAGAATATTTTAGGGTTGATTGGTTATGTGCTTCATTTTTCATCTACATGTTTCCTTTGATGCCGACTTGATTGTTGTGTGCTAGCGTGTGAATTATTTTGGATCACATTGAAAGATGCAATAAGTTTTTTTTTGGTCCTCTCTATATTCAGGATAGGACTGCATGTTATGTTTTGGTGGCCAACTTGTTAAATTCATTATTTATCTTCTTCCTATCCAACCTAATTGAAGTTTTAAAGAGTTGTGGTGGATATAAATGTAAGATCATTTTGGATGCAACATGATGTCTAGTAGTGTACAAGTGAGAAAAATCAAGTGTGTGGAATTATTAAATATCCAACAGTGCTAGTGTTATATTGTGAAGAAGAAAGATCAAATGTGCCTTAATGCCTCATTCAGTAGAGTGAATCGTTGAAAAAAATTGTAATTCTCTCATAAAATTTTTGTATCCTACTTTGAGATAGTGAATCTCATCAAGTCCTTGTATCTTGCTTATATGGAGTTGTGTTTTGCTTCCGTCTTGCAAGTCCTTTGTATCTTGCACTGAGGTAGTGAACCTTAGTTTGCAAGTCTCTCTTTGGCAGTGAGCTTTTATATTGTGATTTAACTTTCACTGTGGTTTTTCCCTCATTGGGTTTTCCACTTAAATCTGGTGTCTCCTTGTGCAAGTGCGTGTTCTCTATTTCTTTCTCATTGCTACTAATCTTATTAGAGTTAGAACTGCTATATCTTTCTTTGTTGAATTTGTTAAAGGCTTAAATTGTAATATCTTTTTGCTAATCCACTTAATGGTTATTGGTTGAGTTAAGAAGTCTGTATTGGACTAAAGAGTTTCTAATTTTTGGAAGGGTTCGAGTTTTAAGTAGATTGATTCACTCCCGCTCTCTCCCCTCCCCCTCTCAATCTCTAGGAGTGTTCAAGAGTATGTACCTCTCAAATTAAAAACTTTACAAATCTAGCCTCCAATATCCAATTTGGATGAAGAAAAGGAAAAACTAAAATTCTCAAATTCTCTGCATTCGCAGTCAAGCTTGAATTTTGTCTAAAAATCACCAAAGAAACCCATATATAGAACCTCTCATAATCGTATCTCTCTTATCGAGTTTTCTAGTTCTCTAAATCATCCAAGGACGCAAGAAAAGAGTATACTTAGTATGAGAAGAACACAAGCCTATAGAAATCCTCCCACTCTAATATGGTGTAAGATTTGGTACATAATTAATTTGATACCATGTAAGATTTGGCTATGAAAGCCACATAAAAAGAAAAAAGACAAGCACAAATAGATGAAAAAATCAATTTGGTGTATATATAAAATGAGAAGCCTAGGTGGACATATATAGAATACACTACCAAGAGATGTGAATGAATCTACAAGCAATGTGAAATAAAAGAGATGTAATCACACGTGTATACATCCACGCTAAATAAAAAAGTACATGACTAAACAAATTTATCCTATCCTAAATACAAATATATAATAAATATATAACTAAATCCAAAAAGAAAATATGCATCAATTTGTTAAATTAGACACAAAAAAATATCTTAAATTGAACCATAATAATAATTCTAAAATATTATAAACGTTTGAAGGTATGGAACTCTACTAGTAAGCGAAGAAATTGGTCAAATTGATGTATTTCACACTTTAAAATATGTCCTCAAGGTAGAGAAAGCAAGTGGGGACGAAGAAAATCCTAAACAAAATGGAAAAGAGAAGACGTTATCCGATACTCAACCAATAAGAATCACATGTTCTTACTACCCCTTATCTTCTAATCTTCTTCTCCTCCTCGCTTTAACTCACCACTGCCCAAAAGAAAAGAAAAACAACTGTACTCAGAGAAACAATGGCGACTGCTACGGCCATGTCCCGGGCAGCTGCTCCTCACTCCCTTCTTGCCTCTGCAAATCCCACTCTGAGAAGGTGCCACGTCACCTCATTCTTGGGTCACAATCTCAAGGGCCTCGGCTTCAAGAAGAAACTGCCACCACACACTCTCACTGTGAGAGCCGTCCAAACTGAAAAGGTAAATATATTTTCTAAGCATTGCTATCAAATTTATCTGAATCTATTTTGTGCCCATTATATTAGATATGAAGTACACATATCCAGACATTTGTATGCGTTTATTTAGAATTATTTATGAAGTATGATTCGAAATGTTGATGAAGGAAAAAAGTTTACATAATCAAATCTAAACGTTTACGAAATGTTCAGTTTTACAGAAATTTCTTTCCATCCGTTCTCGTAGATTTAATAGAAGTTTACAACTGCAAGTTAAATGCAAAAAAATATCTCAAGTGAATCATAACATCTTAAACTCAAAAAAATCGAGTTCCATATTGAAGTTATTATCGTTTCTAATACACAATTATATCGAGAAACTCTTTTCAATTCACTTAGATTGTGGAAGAATTGCATCTATCATTATGATATAGATCTGAAGCATGGATTCAAAGATTGTTTGAATTGACATTCTTACTTTTGTGTTGTAAAGCCAACATATCAAGTGATAGAGCCCCTCAATGGTGACCCATTTATAGGAAGCTTGGAAACTCCTGTAACTTCCAGCCCCCTGATTGCATGGTACCTCTCTAATCTGCCTGCTTATCGCACCTCTGTAAACCCCCTTCTACGTGGGATAGAGGTGGGTTTGGCTCATGGGTTCTTCCTTGTGGGCCCCTTTGTGAAAGCTGGGCCTTTGAGAAACACTGAATATGCTGGAGCAGCTGGTTCCCTAGCAGCTGGAGGGCTAGTTGTGATATTATCTCTTTGTTTGACTATGTATGGTGTGGCTTCATTTAAGGAAGGGGAGCCTCCCTTGGCTCCTAGTCTTACATTGACAGGAAGGAAGAAACAGGCTGATAAGCTGCAAACTGCTGAAGGCTGGTCTGCTTTTGCTGGGGGATTCTTCTTTGGAGGGATCTCTGGGGTTACTTGGGCTTACATTCTCTTGTATGTTTTGAACTTGCCTTACTTTGTTAAGTAAATGGGATGTGTTTTTTCTTCTGTTAGAATTATCATCCCATTCTCCCCAATGTTTAAATCATATTTTATTAAATACTTTGTAAAGTTTTAGTGCATATTTACACTTCATTCTTCTAAATCCAGCTTGTTTAAATGAAAATATGTGTGGATCTAAGATTCTATGGTATCTCTTTTATCAAAACTTTTAATGCTCTGCAAAATTCCCTTTTATTCAATGATCATGGTTATTATAAATTATTTAGATAGTTAAATAAATTTTATATTTATATTATTTGTAATAGAAAACAATTAAATAATCAAATAAATTTTGTATTTATATTTATAAATTTTGTCACACTACCAATCATTTGTGAAACTTTACAAGGGTCCTAATACTTTAATATGAACTTGTATCCTTAGCATTTGCATACATAGTTGTAGTCACACAAAGATATAATCTTCTACAAGTCAAAAATCCATTCATTGTGATGTTGATCACCTTTCCATTCCATTAAAAGTTATCCTTGAGGTAGAAAGTACCTCTTATGAGTATTGAATGCATTCTTCAAAAACTCGAGGATTGTACCCATATAGTGCCAAAAATAGAAACATTTTGGATGAACTACAAAAAGAAGTCTTACACTAGCATTCTACCAGTGAAATCCATTGCACCCATCTCTCTTATAAATATTTAAAACAAAACATCAAAGATATCCATCTAGGAACTTGTTGACTACCTCTATTTATCCATCTCATTGGAGATGATATGATAAGATACAAACAAGTTGAGTTCATATAATGAGAATATGAGTCCCAAAATTACTTGTAAATATAGGATCATGATATCATGTACTATGATTTTTGGAGTCCCAAGTATCTTATGCATGGTAGTTATCAAGGTCATTGAGATAGTACTTTCTACAAATGGGTATGACAAAGCACAAACATGTGTATATTTGGTGAGTCAATCCACGACAATCATGATGAAACTTTTCCTTAAAACCTAGGTACATCTATGATCAAATACATGGATACATTTTCCTACCACTAGCTTGAAATAGACAATTGTTGTAAAATTTTGGGACTTCAGTGATAATTACTTGCAAAGAGTCCTTGTAGGAAAAGTATCTCCACATAGCATTATGTAGTAAGATACAGTAAGTTTCAAGTGTTGTAATACAACATGTACCTTTCACATGTGCTAGTATTATAACAACAGTCACAATTCATTTGAAGAACTCACAACCACATATAGAAAATAATATTTGTTGGAAACATGAACAATAATGCAAGAGCACTAACAAAAATGACAGAATTCATGCGCCAAAATTTGAAAGTAAGAAATCATTGTCAAAGATGATACAAGGTACTAAAATTAGTAAGAGTTAATGCTACATTTTTATGTGCCACAACAAGTATGGAGGTAATAGTAGTGACTATACTGCAAAACATGAACTCATCAATAGTGTTAACAATGCAACTTTAGATTCACAACATGTGGTAGCAACTATGTATAGTAGGTTATTGTCTATATAGAGAAATCACAATTGGTGATATGTGTAGCATGTAAATGTCATAACATGGATTGAATATAATTGCATGACAAATGGAATTCCATGTGTTGGTTGGATAGATAAATGGTTGGCATTATCTTGTGTAAGCCTATATGTATCATCTCAAGTGAAGGTGTCAATGTTAGACAATTGTATAAATAGAAAGGCTAGAATTGGAGTAAAAATTAACAATATGACATGTTATATTGAGTGCATATAATTATATTGTAGATTGAAGCTCTATTATAAACTATATTGTATTGAATCCCTAATTTTGAATAATATAATTATGAAAGTCCTTTGGTGGTGTGTTTTCAATCGTAAGGGATTCCCTCATAAATCATTGGGTCTTGTGTAATATTTCTAATGTATACCATTATATTTAATTCAATATATTGTGTTAGATAGATTTTATAAATACTATTTGTTATATTTAGTGCACATTTAATCTTAAGTTTATTTAATCCCAGTCTATAGGTCATTAGCAATAGGTTACAAATCCCCAACAATTGGTATAAGAGGATAAATTTATTGTTTATGATGTTACTATGTCATTGGGATTATAAAATATAGGTTGTATTTAATGATAAACTATAATGGTCAATTTGTCATTGTTTATTTATAACTAGTCATGTAAAGAAGAACTTTGAAATATTTCATGAGAAATTGGAGCATTAAATATATGGATAGCATGTTCAAATCTAAGATTGAATGGTTCAATGATTAGAACATCAAACTATGGAAATTGAATATGCAAGGTATTTTGGCAGAATGATATTAGTGATCCATAGTAGCTTCTTTGAATGTAAACCTTTAGGTATGTCTAAGATTGGATAAAACTAGATAAGAAGCTAGAATTTTTATTCAATTATGTCTATCAAATAATGTGCTTGTGAATTTTTTTGACGAAAATACTACAAATTCATTATGATAGAATATAGGTAAATTATATAAATCTAAGTATCTTGTAAATAAATTGGTCTTAAAACATAATTTCATTATCCAAAAATAGGGTTCAGGGGACCTAGTAACTAATCACTTTAATGGTTCTAGTATGGTACTCATTCAACTAGTGTCAATAGGATTCAAATTAGATTAAGAGGAAAAAGTGATTTTATTACTTTATTCATGCAAAAACTTGATAATTATATCTATTAGAAGTAATGTTTATGACTAGAATTAGATAATGTCATAACTAGTTTTTTATGTGATGAAATTTGAAACAAGTACATGGATGAGAGTCTTCTCCTATTTCCCTAGTAGTTGGAGGTAGGTATAAGGAGGATGTAGATAATAAATTAAAGGGAAAGTATAGGTCTAAATGTCTAGGTGAATATGACATAAATTTCTAGAATTTTAGCAATAAATGTCACATAAAGAAGTATTTCAAGTCTAAGAAGGATGGTTCTTACTATATATTCTTTTACAATGATGAATATACTAGTGATATACTTGTTTATCCTAATGTTATTGGTGATGACTCTTGGTTGATTGACTCGAGTGGATCTTATCATATGACACCTCATAGATCTAGTGATACTCTAATTATACAAAGTGGAATGAAAGGGAAAAAAAATAGTGATAGTAACTCCTTAAAGATAGTTGGTAAAGGAAAGTTTAAGGATGGATTCATGGATGATAGAGTAAGGAAACTCTCATATGTTATGCATATTTTAGGTTTCACTAGAATCCTTATGTCTATGTCTAAAATGGTTGACTCAAGAATACATGATTATTTTTATGGTAAATATTGTAGGATAGTAAGATGTAATTTGGTTCTTGCTATGGGATTGTGACATGATAATCTATATAATTTGGATGCATCAAAATTATGTGGGTATGCTACTATAAATATATATAAATTAAGGTTTTGTGGCATCTTAAAATGGGTAACTTAAGTGAAAAATATCTAAAAACCTTGGTATATAAAGTTATGGTGGATTTTTTTATTGAGTGTTACATCTTTATTGGCTTTTGTGAGAACTATCTATTGAGAAAATAAAGTAGAGTATAGTTTATCTTTGGAAGTACAGGAGTAGATGATATTTTGGAGATTATACATAGTGATGTGTTTAGTTATATAAAAATCCAATTGATTATTAAATAATTCACTAATGATTATTCTAGGTACTCTTTTGTGTATTTTCTTGGGAGGAAGCTTGAGGTTTTCTCATGTTTTAGGGTTTTAGTGCTCTTGTTGAGAGTAATAATATAAAATGAAAGTGCTTAGGATAGATGATGGTATGAAATTTACTTCAAGTATTTTGAAAAATTCTTAAATGCATTAACTTATTGTGAAGAAAAATACAACCTTTTATACATTTCAAAAAAATAAAGTGGCAAAGAGGTTGAATGAAACCTTGGATAGATCAAGCTAGAATTATATTGAGTAGTGCTAGTCTAGGATAGGAACTATGGGATAAATAAGGTACTATCATTTGCAACTTGAAAAATAATTCTCTTACCTTTGCACTAGAGAACAAGGCACCATATGAAATTTGAACTAGGATAAAATCAATTGTAACACGTTTGAAAGTATTTGACTATAAATCATTTATTTGGGTGCCAAAGGAGAGATGACATAATTTGGAATTCAAGGTGAAAATATGTATTTTTATTGGATATGGTGAGAAATTTGAAGGCCACAAAATTTTGAATCTAGAAACACTAAAATTTGTCTACTCAAGGGATTTTTTGATTAAAGGGGGAAAATAGGTTTTGAAGGGACTTGAAACCCTTTATATCAAAACATTGCTGAAACTAAAGATGACATGGACAAGTAACAACCAAGCAACATCAAAACAATGGAAAAATAATAGACAAGAACCCAAAAGCAGATAAAAATTAGAGAAGGCCTATTTCATGTTCTTCAGGGTGTTCACCACCTCCATCTCCTAGTTATAGTGCAAGTTGACCAAGAAAAATACTTTGTTCTTCTCTTTCTCAAAGGTCTTCTTCATACTACCCTGGGTCCTAGCACTTGGACCCTTCTCTTCTTTAGTCATTTCCTTTATTCCTTTTTATATAGCTAGAGGTTCTTTTAGATTGCTTCATCCATGACATGTAGTGCACATCTATTCCTCACTCAAGTCTTTAAGCTTCTCCATGAGAAATTTGAGTGTGTTTGCACTATTGTTAATAGATTAGTGACTAATTTTTAACAATTTTTGAATGACAATGTATAATTCTTGAACCTTCTTCTCCACACCCTAAAGGCATTCTTCAAAGTCTCTCTTAAGGCCAAAGAGATAATTTTCTAAATCCAAAATCATTTCTTTTAACCAATTTTTCTCAAATGGAGAATGCCCCTTGATTTCATTTACAAATTTCTCTTTCATGCCTCTGATTTTAACATTTATTTTATTGATTTCATTCATGACCCATTTTGCAAGCTTGAAATTGCAGGTAGCTCCACCCCTTAACATTTCTAACACATCAGTCATATCCACACTTTCTTTATGAAGATCTAGGATAAATCTTTAGAAAGGGGGTGGATGTTGCATGCACTATATATGACCTTACCCAACCTATTCCCCACATACTTTACAGCTACCTCTAAATCCCTCTCTTTACCTTTGCTCAAGCTAGTTTGGGTACCTTTCACCTGCTTGATGGATTTTTTTGCACATTATGGTCCTCCTCATCATCACTCTATATGCCTTTTTTCGTATCACACCCTATAACTTTCACCTGTTGAATCTGCATACTATGGTCCTCTTCATCATCCCCAATTTGAGAGCCATCCATCCAAGAGCAAGTTTTTTTTGCTTTCTTTTTGTGAGGTGTCTTCTTTACGCTTCCCTTCCTCCTCTTATGTTGATTTGAATCCAAGGGAGAGGAGGGGAGGACCGCCACTGAATCGTCCTTGGCTTTAGATTCCAACTTCTAATCCTCAACTTCTCCATCAATAGTATCTAAATTTGAAGAGGAATAGCCCTCCACTTTAGGGTTTTTCTTCTTAGCAAATTATTTTCCTTGATGAGTAAAATAAGGCCCTCATGCAATACAAGAACCCTAGGTTTTTTCAAATACACTTTCAATGAGGCTTCTAAAGAGGCTAACATATAGAAGGGAAAAGAAACCAAGAGCTTGCGCCTAAATTGACTGAGAAAATTGAAGTGCAAACCTAGAATAGTAGTAAAGTGCTTGTCGTGATGCATCACATTATAACTTTCACTAAGGCTTTCAAAGAGGTTAAAATATAGAAGGGAAAAGAAACAAAGATCTTGTACCTAAATTGATTGAGAAAATTGAATTGCAAACCTACAATAGCAGTGAAGTGGTCTTGTCTAGGGTGATGTATCACATTTTAACTTTCACTGACGCTTCTAGAGAGGCTAACTTATATAAGGAAAAAAAAATTAGGATATTTTGCCTAAATTTATTGAGAAAATTGAAGTGTAGGCCTAGAATAGCAATGAAGTGCTCATCTAGGGTGATGTATCCAATTATCACTTCAACAACTTTGTCCCATATGGGTTTGATAGATAATCTATAAACCCTAAGACAAGAGCTTAACCAATTTATCCTTTTTATCTTTGAAAATCTAATTCATGGCATCCTCATTCCCTTTCCTATCCTTGAATATTTTTTTCCCTTGTGGTTGCAACCTAGAAATTTGTGCAATTCCACACCATTCACTGTTGGTGTTATGTTATGATAGCCTTTCACAAAGATCTTTGAGGCTTCATGGTCAAAACCACGAAGCTTTACCATGAATCCTTTACATAAATGGGGTGAGGTCTCGTTCTTCCAAGATTCTCCACACTTTGTTCTTTTTTCTCCAACCATCACAAGAGAGGCTCCATTATGTTGTGATCACCTCCCATATTCTCACTATGTTTTCTCCATTGTAACCTCCAAAGAATTTTCATAATCAAAATAAAAATGGGAATAGGCTTAAAAATTCCCAAAAAATGTGTGATGCAAAGGGTGCTCAAAAAACACCCTTCCCATTGTACCTCATAATCTATGTTAAATATCATTTCTTAGTAATGTCAAGGCTTCCATGGGTACTCAAGGGATGTTATATTCAAAGAACTTAAGAGTATCTTCCAAGGAAGAACAATCAAAGTAGATTGAGAGGGTAAAGGTGAATTTTGAATAAAAATTGGAGTAGTAAAATGTATTTTAATCCAAACAAAAAATTGGACATAAACTTTAGAATAAGACAAAGAACTTGTACACATCAATGTAAACTCTAAAAAAGAATGGGGTAAAGATTCCATAAAAAATTCTTCACCAATAACTATGAGAAAGTCTACAAGGGAAAAAAATAAATTATTTCTATTTTTTCCTCTAACTTTTACTAATACTAGGACAAGTTCTATGAAAGAAGCTCTTGTTAGAACACATTTATCATTGCACTAAAAGATTGACCTGTTAACACCTGATACAAATGCTAGAGATAAACAAATTCATAGGATGTGGTTAGTCCATGTCCTAAACCTGAAGGGAGACACTGGTGATTAGTCCAAAAATCCCCTTCTTAACATCACCCGAGGGGATTCAAACCTGCGACCATGGCTCTAGGGTGATCCCACAAAGCTGGTTTACAATTTCTGGGAGATTCTAATTTTTGCTGAAATCACATATTTTTAGAAAATATAATGATTTAATCCTTTAAAAGTTCCATTTAAAGAATTCCAATTGAAGAGGGCTTGATCAAACTACCTTAGATCAAACCCCCTTAGATAGAACCCCACTAGTTTTAAACCATACCTATAACAGAGTCTCCTTTGCACCTATCAAAATGCTGATAAAAAACCACTTTTGATTTACCTTTTGGGGGATCAAATGAATTAATTTAAAATTTATTTTTTGTAAGTATGTATTCCTTATTATAAGCTTCCCAAAAAGTATAATTTTAAATAAATTTAATTTTATTATTATATTTATTTTTTATTTCTTATGAATGTAGGTTTTTCACCAAAAATCAAGCTCCCTTTCTACACGTGGAAAAATAGAATATTATATTTCTTTTTTGAAAAATATGAGTGCACCAGATATTGAAGTCCTTGATCCAACAAAAAAATAAATGAATTTCGATACATACAAAAAAAGTTACGCATTATACGGTGTGCCTATGTCTAAATTGTAATTGGTTTGACTTTGAAACTTGATTAAGGAAAAAATATTTAATAAAATACTATCTAACCAAGTGGAAGCACTAGATATCATAGTTACAAATCTAAATTTGAAAGAATTAGAATTTTATCCTTCATGGAAAAAAAGTTATGCATTATACGGTGAGTGTCACTCCTTAAAAATGTTGTTTTCTAAAAAAAACTAGTTTTCGAGGGAGATGGAAAAAGAGGTGCAATCTGATTAAAAAAAAATGAAAAAAATATATTTAGAATCTATAGACAAAATTTCACGAAACTCTAGTTTGCATCATCTTCAAATTCCTCATGGTTTAGCCGCTATAGGTGCCCAAAAGTGAAGATTTAGTTAGAAAAAATTGTTTCAGTGTCCAGTTTGGCCAAAAATTGTAAACCACTATTGTGGGATCACCCTCTAATACCGTTTGTTGGAACACGTTTTTCATTGCACCAAAAAATTGACCTATTAACACCTGATACAAATTCTAGAGATAAATAAATCCATGGGAGGCAGTTAGTCCAAGTCCTGAAACCGAAGGGAGATGTTACACTGGATGAGGAGATGCTGGCATTGAAGTAATGCAAGACTTGGGATTTGGTTCATCTACCAGAGAATAAGAAACTCATTCATGCGAAGTGGGTGTTCAAGAATAAATTTAGAGTGGATGGATCATTTAAGAATTATAATTTATGGTTTTTGTAAAATGGATATTCCTAGGTTGAGGGAATTTAACTTTAATGAGATATTTTCTCTAATCGATAAGTTGAGCTATGTTAGGAAGTTGTTATCCATGGTTGTGATATATGATTTTTTGATACAATAGATTGATGTTAAGACAACATTTCTATATTGAGACTTAGAGGAGGAAATGTACATGGACCAACCTAAATGATTCAAGATGAAAGGTAAATAGAACCTAGTTTATAATCTTAAAAGGCTTATATTGATTAAGGGTAGTCCCTATATGTGTCAAACTTAAATATTGACTCATGTATGCTAGAATTAGGTTTTGGAAGAAGTGATACTAATCATTATGTGTATTTCAAGTAGGTAAATAGTCACATTTAAATTATTTATTTATATTTAGATGATACGTAAATCATTGGAGAGAATAAAGAATTGATACATAAACTTAAAACACAATTGTATAGTAAGTCTAACATGAAATACTTAGAAAACCTTACCAAATGGCATAAAGATGATTTTGAAATAATTTCCTAGGTCTACAAACTATTTTGAGGACATGAGATGAGAAATGTTCTATATGCTAGTGTAGTAGGAAATTTAATATATGTGATGATCTACAAAAGATCAAACATAGCCTAAGAGGTGAGTTATAATTATTTTAATAGAAAATCTAGGTAAGAACCATTAAACACAAGAAGAAGAAAATTATTTCTTAACTTATCATTGTAATAATATTATAGGTATATTTTTAGTGTATATGTATTTATAGATTTATATTGAGTTGGAGATCCTAATAATTATAGGTCAACAAGTTATATTTTTATTGTGGTTGATGGAGTAGTGAGTTTGATGTGTAGGTAGTCGTAAATAATTACGCTATCTACAACTATAATAGAGCATATGGTTAGAACACATGCTTGTAAATAACTAGTGTACTTGAACAAGTTCAATGATAATTTTTGTTTTAAGATTCATATTGTGGTGGAATTTGATATACAAAGTATATTTTTTGTAGCAAGAAATCTTGTTCACCCTACTAGAACCAAGAATATTGATTTTCAATATTATTTTTTGATGGAGATGATTTAGAGAAGGAAAGTTCAAATTGAGAAAAATGGCACTTAAGTAAATATTATTGATTCTTTGACAAAAAATATAAATATTATCAATTTCATGATTTTAAGTATTTTAAAGGAAGCAAAGGATAATAGAATTAGCGTTCTATAGTAAACTTGAGAGAATTGTATAGAAAAATTAAATTTAATCTAAAAAATTATAGAGTACAAAGAAACACATATAATAGCATAGTCAATAAAACACATAACACCAATTTTATGTGGGTAAAACCATTGTATAAGGAAAACCCACACTCTAAAATCTACTCAGTTTATTATTCAAATCCAGTTAAAGTTTAGAAAACACTTCTAGGAGAACAAGCTCTCACAAAATTATCACAAGCATAGAATATTAGAGTGAGTTTACAAGTATTCTAATACCTACAAATTCATCATACACACTACAACTTCATTAACTAATTTATAAGAAATGAGAAACCTAGAAACTATCAATGGTTTTACAAAATAATGTGTTATGACCTCCTAGTGGTATGACACCCAAGTGTGACTCCTATTCCAATGACCATATACGAATAATTCACAATTTGTGAAAAATAGTAATTCAATATCATTTATTTATTAGGAAATTACCATGGTGATCAAAGTATTTCCTATATAAACCCATGATAGAAAATAATGCATACAAGGTTATAGAATCACCATAACACAAAGATCAAATATATACCACAAGATTACATAGTATATAATTATGAAATGAAGAAAAAAGGGTGATGCTCTATCCCTAGGGTTTTAATTTGAGGGCTTGGGGCTAATTTTTCTTATGTGTTTCATTTAGAATTTGTGGTAGTAGTGGTTTGATGGATTTGGACAAGGTATAAGACTAACTTACAACCTAGAAGGTGAGTCAACCTTCTCTTGACCAAATTTGGAATGGATCTTGGAATGAAATACAATGATTTACCTAGGCTAATGATGCAAATAACTATTCTAATACAAAAATAGCAAATCTAGAAAGTCACAAACAAATTCAGACTTTAGAAACAGACTGAGTAGAGTATTGTGCACCTATGATATGAATTTCATGCTGAAAATGGAGAACTAAGTCACCCAAGGTGATAGGGTCCTAGTAATTAAATTTTAGCTTAGATTTCACAGTCCTCTGGAGCCAAATTAGAGCCTTCTTTTCCTTCATGTCTTATTGTTAGATCATTGTCAAGTGCTGAAATGACTAAGTTTTTTGTATGTTGTCAAGATGTAGGGTTTTAATGCATTAATGAATAATTGAACTTCAAACTTTTTGAAATCTTCTTTAGACCTAAAACTTGCACATTCAAAGAGAGAGGAAGGGTTGTGCCATATAGGGGCTTGCCTCAATCAAACCCCATGTTTGTGTTTCCACGTCTACAATAACAATGCCAATGAAAGAGAGCTTATCCTTTTGAGGGATAGAGGCTAAATGATGAATGAATGACGAATCAATAATATACTACAACTCACCACCCAAAAATGGCTTCCTTGAAGGACTGTAGTCATACAAATATCCTCAAGGTTATATTTTTGTTTGACTTGATTTTTCTTGTAGACGTAAAAGGGTTAGTCTTCACAAACAATATGATCTAACATGAAAAAACTCACATAAAACTTGACATGATGCTTTGATATTGAATTTCTACAATAAATATGCTCTTGACTTTCTTGATAATTGCTTGATCACCAAAATTGATTATTAATGCTAGATCTTTCCCATTAGTTTTCAAATGATGAAATGACTAGGTATTATAGGCATCTAATCTAATTTCCTGCAAATTAAATCTTGATATCCAATATTTGACATTTGAAATTTAAAGAATAAAATGTAAGCTCTGACATATATTAAAATTTTGAAGTAAAATAGGGGGACCAAGTTGCCTAGGGCAACTAGGTCCTGGCCCCATTTTGTGGGATCTAAGGTGTCAGGGGAAAAATATTAAATGTGTGTATTGGTCTTCTATATGTAATTTGTTGGTAAATGATTAAATGTGCTATAGAATACATAATTTAGGAAATTAGGTGTAAAATTAGGTCCAATCACTTAAGGGGAGCAAAACATAGTGTGAAATTGTCAAGGGTGATAATTTACAATGCTACATTTAGCCCCCAGTTTAGTGAGAGTATAAACTTATGCTCAAACTCACACTAAAGTACAAAATAAATGCCAAGAGGGTCTCAATTGTCCAAATTTTGATGAGAAAGGATGAAAATGAATCTAGGGGGATTGCACAAGCCCCTACGATCCAATATCCCATGGAAAACCAACATAAGCACAAAAGAACACACATGTATGAAATGCAACAAGACAACACAAAACATACACAATGTCAACATAAAGGAGGGTATGAATAATCAGAGAATAGCAAGTTATGTTATGCTAGGATCCACACCCAAGGTGTTCATGACTCACAAGCTAATTAATTTTGATATTTGCTAGGTGAATCACAAACCAAAGGCAACACAAGCTAGTGATGTCTGATATTCACTAGGTGAGCCTTTGAAAAATGTATAAAATAATAAACACACAAGGACTAGTGAGGATCATTTTTCACTAGGTGTGTACTCATGTCAACAATACCAAGATTTATACTCCCTAAAAACTCTGATAAGGTTGTATGATCAAAATTTTATGCCAATGCATCACTAAGTCCAGTGTGTGTGAACAAAATGAAGTACAATGTTATGCCAATGTATCAATAAGTCTAGTGCATGTGAAAAAAGTGAATCACATAATGTTATGACCATAGTTGGAAAACTTGACTTGGCAAAATACTTGCTAAGCCCAAAATTGACGAGTCAACAAAAACTCATAGAAAACTCGGCAAGTTTTTCAAATTTTTTGCATTTTTCGCATTTTTTATGTATCTGGCAAGTCTTTTGTAAAGACTCACAAGTTTTTGGTGAAAACTCGCCAAAAACTCAATGAGTAAAGTCATAAAGACTCGTAGGGAAAAAAAACTCATGAGTTTTTCAAGATTCGCTGAAAACTTGGTGAGTCTACCAACTATGGTTATGACAACACATCACTAAGTCCAAGACATGTGAATAAAGTGAATCACATAATGGAATGTATTCCCCCACCTTAAATTAATTACTAAACACCATGTTGTGAGCAATTGCTTTAAGGTAGATAAATGATAAATTTCATGTGATAAGGTCATGAGAGATTATTTGGAAATCCCTAATGCAAATGTTATGTTTCCAAATAAAGCTACCTCATGATAATGGGTTGCCCTCAATGTAATGCCACAAACAATATGTGATACCCCTCGTGTTGTTGATACTCTTATGTGTGGATTTTGTACTTGGTTTGTGATGGTGATCAGTTCACCAGTTTTGGTCATGTGTGGATTCATAGTTTGGTTGGTTTGCTATGCTTGACATTACTGATGATGTTTGATGATACATTTCATGGTGATTATGTTATATGGTTATGTTATGGATTTCTTAATAATATATGTGGTGATGTTGTGATTTTATGTTGCTATGGTTTCTGATGTTTTTGCTAGTGAGTCTTGGTGAAAGGACGGAGTGTCATCACTTACTTGCAAGTGCCCTATTACTCCGCGATTACCTTTCATGGTGTGTTTGCAATGGAGATTTACATGCTACTTGATGTTTGTTTCTATGCAGGATGCAGGTACTAGACATCGAATCCACCTACTTGTCAGGTTTGAGTGTTTCCCATAAACCCAACAGTTATGATGTTAAAAAGGGAGTTGATAAGGAAGTGTCCCCATCCCAAGTTCGTCACCTTGTTGTGAGTCTAATGTTGTCTTTGTCTCAAACTCGTCTTTGTTTATGTTTGGGTTAGTGTTGATTATTTATTTAGTATGTAAATGTTTGTGATTTAATTAATTTTTAGTTATGTGTGATTAATTAATGTGTTTAATTGATATAGTTATTGTAGATAATTATGGTTAAGATAATTGATTAATGCTCTTGATTAAGTGGATAGTTTAAATAAAATATTAGTTGCTTTGTTGTAAATTAGAATGTTAAATTTGCTTAAGGTAGCGGTATTGATTTTTGAATTTTTAAGTTAAACAAATAGCTCATAATGCTATATTATTATTAAAAGAAAAACAAATAAATAATTAAAATAATTAAAAATTAGTTAATTCTTTTATTAGAGGATTTACGGGAATAAGTGGGGAATTTAATGAAATTCTTGTTGGAAAAATATTCTCAGAGAGAATATTGGCATGGGGTAACAAGAATTTCTTCACAGAAAGAATTTTGGCTGTAGAATGGTGTGTGGGTTTTTGGGGGTTTTCTGGTTTTAAAAAAAAATTGGAGAAGGACTACAGTAGATTCTGGACTTATATTTTTCTTTAGGCTGGAGGTGAAGTTTCTGGGAAGAATTTAAAAGTTGGAAGTTCCGGAGGCAAAGCTTTGCACAACTCTCGCTTCTTCAGGCTTTAGGAAAACAGGTTCTTTACTTCTTTTTTTGTTTAAATGCTTTCTTGTTTTTGAAAGATTGTTTGTTATTGCCTACGTAAGGAAATTGTTGTGAATTAGTTGTATCCCTTTGTAGAAAATTTATAAAAAGGTCTCTATAGAAAAAAAACTATGTTCCCAGTTGTTGAAGTTTTTCCGTTATTATTTTGTTACCTCTGTAGAAAATTTTACAGTAAAATTGTAGAACCTCATGAAACAAAATCATTGTTAAACAATAGGAAAACTACAAAATGGAAAAAAATAGTAGAAAACCTTTGTAGGTTGTAGTGGAAACCTCTGTCAAAATTGTGAAATTTGATAACCCCTATAAAAATTTTCTTTACAATTTTTGTAGAAATTTTCTTTAAAATCTCTGTAGAAATAAACTTTTGTATAAACAATTTTATTTTCTACTGCTCAGTCTTGCTTTTATGCCCGACTAAAATATTTGAAATATAAGTGTTATATATATATTATTTATATTAAATATATGTTTAGAAAAAAATTATGAAGAAACTTTTTTTTCTGTACGGATTTGATTTAAAAAAAATTAAAAATAAATAAATAAAAATGTATTTGGGGAGGGGAGGGTCGGCTAGAGCCGCACCTCCCCACACCCCAAGG